>MU184370.1:121314-148386 GCA_016904865.1 Pissodes strobi | reverse complement strand
TATATTAAGGAATATAAGCATGTGCGTTCTGTTAGAATCATTATGTAATATGTCTTATCAGCCAAACACTTCCACAAGGATGACCTGCAGATGGCCCAATTCATATTAATAATGTCTATGAGACCAATGTTAAGGAATGTTATGTGATCTTGAAGAGTATAAGAGGCCGCTGTATTATATTGTGAACTACGAAAATACATAAACTACTAAATAAATATCACCCTGTCCTAAGTTTGAACTTGAACTTGGAAATTATTATATAAACCTTAAAGCCAAACTATAAACAACTCGAGCAGGCAACGCGAGCGATTATCAACCTTAAACATGCAACGCTCAGCAAATTTTATGATATAAATATGCTAGCGAACCTTCAGTTCATTAGACTGTGTGTCTCACATAATCCTGAGTCGTCTTGCTCGAGCATATTGCCCGGCGCCTCCATCATATCCGTCACGCAATGTTTTTATCCCGTGACACCACGCCTTGATTGTCGTGCAAGAGAGTAGCTCAGATCCGGAATCGCTCTACGTCAGGTGAGAAGAGATGATAAAGAAAGCACTTCGCACTAATTTTTTACATATTAGAAAAATTGAATTTGCTACTGCTGACAGGATGTGTTCTAGGTACAATGTGGCTCGAAACGTGAATAGATGGCCAATGGTGATATTTTTCACCATGATGACAGCTGGCATCAACGCTCAAGTAATTTATCTTGGAAATTACTTCAAGGTAATGAAGAGAAGACTCTTTCTCAAACATCTATCTCATGATCTGGTTATTGAAGTGCTTCAGGGAAGAAGTATAAGATCATTTCGCATGTCCTTTGAGTTGCAACAAATAACGATAATAAGATACTTTTTTGTCAAAAAAATTTACAATTTGTAGACAAAGCCAGAGAATAAAACATACAAAACATATAAAAACACAAATAGAAACATACAATGATGCATATAGGGAAAATCAATATTTCATTAAACAAAATCGGCAAATTGTGTATAGATCGGCAGCTTTAAATATAAATATACAAGTTCAATAAACTACAATATTGGCATTAAAGGTAAACTATTAGAAGACAGGACCGTCTTTTTACATAAATAAGCTTGATAAATTTCTATGTGATGAATATAGAAATATGAACTAAGGAACTATGGTTATTTAATATAAAGACAGGACCGTCTTTTGAATATTATGGAATAAGTAGTGTATATGATTCTAGAAAGAAATAAGTCCTATAAACTATTTTTTTGGTTTCTCATAAATCTAAAATTAGAATTATAAATATTTCTGAGACAATTTATAAAATTATGAGAAAAAGGTGATGATTCAAAGATCCATGGTGTGGAAGTATCCTATGAAGGGTAAATTATTTAAAGCAAGGAATATATCATTGTAATACAAATATCAGTATTTTATAAAAAGTCGATAAATTATGTCTAAACATTGGTTGACTCATAGGCGCCTATTAGTCAATCAACGGTATAAGTAAACCTTGTTAAATATAGTTGTAGAAATAGGATGAGTAAAACTTTAATATTGATAGGTAAAATACAAGGAGACAGGACCGTCTTGTGAATAATGTAGAGTTCTACATATTATTTGTTCTTCGTATATTGAAAATTTAGAATTAAATTTGTAATAGTGTTAAGACAATTTAAAAAATAATTTTCTATTTGTTACATGTATACACCAAGCATCATTGGGTAAGCCCTCAAATAATTTAAGAGGATGTCAAACAATGCTGACAATTAGACTGCAGAGGAGGCTAGGAAGGAAATAGCAAAGGATCTGATGATTATTTTGTATTGTATAGCTATAATGTGATGTAATATGCGACATGTTTTCTCGAATTGAGGTTTTTCCGTTTAAAGCGCTAGATGTCGTGTTAAGGTTGGAGACCAACGTTTAGAGGGCGAGTGAAAGTGTGAACTACTAAAATGCATAAATTACTAAATAAATATCACCCTGTCCTAAGTTTGAACTTGGAAATTATCATATAAACATTAGAGGCATTAGAGTAATACTAATCCAAACTAACTATAAATAAAACATAACACGAACCCTCAAGAAAAACTATATTTATAAAACACTGACCAAAGACTTATAGACAGTTCATAAATATACCTCAATCGAGAAAGCATGCGCAGCTTAGTACTTGGGTATAATATAATCTTATCAACATTTCTGACCGATAAACATTGTTAATCTTTTCTCAAGTTATACCAATATACGTTGTTATTGTTTATCCGAAGTGCTTTCTTTATCATCTCTTCTCACCTGACGTAGAGCGATTTCGGATCTGAGCTACTCTCCTGCATGCCAATCAAGGCATGGAGCCACGGGATAAAAACATTGCGTGGCAATATAATAAATATAAGTTAATGCCAGAGAATGCTTATACGATATTGTAACTTCAAAGCTCGAGAATTGTGTAAAATATTTTAACCTGACGAGTGTATCGTGTGTTGAGACTTGCGTGCTGTGTATGTAGGCGGGCTCCGTTTACTAGCGAACTACTAAATTTCGTGCGCGTCTACCATGGTATACAGGTCGCAGAATAAACCTACCTCTGTGGCTGCAGTCTGTACTAAAAAAGCACTATCAACTGTACTGACTGGCAGCTACTTGGTTAGCTACTTAACCCGCTCCAAGCAAAAATACTCGCTCCAAATATAAACCCGCTCCAAATAAATACTTGCTCCAAGTAAAATCTTGCTCCAAATAAAAACCCTAAAAAAGAAGCTCTAAGTACGCACTTTCCTACTGCAATTTTTAGCAGCCTTCTCTTTTAGAACACTCTCCACACAAATAGTATTTAAAAATAATAATAAGACCCCCATAGAAATTTAGCGGTCTTGCCAAAATGGCGAAGGCCATAAATATAGCCAATCATCCTATAGGTGATTGACATAATAAAAAGCCCTAAGGAAAATTAAACAATATATCTTCTGTTTTACTTTAATTTGCTCTTTTAACAATTAAACCCTTGGGCAAGAACCGAGCTTGCGCATTTCTGCAATTGATATTAAATCATTCACTGAGTTCACGAAGTTCTTGTAAGCAAAATTCAAAGTAGAAAAGAAATTGATCAAACATTATATACAACCATATCCTATTATACAATAGGAGTTCCCATAAAGACAAATAAATCAACTATGAGTGATCGACTGCAAGATGATACCGAGGACTGTATCATGAACTCCTATTCAATACGCTTCATTGTATGTATGTATGTATGTATGTATGTACAAAATGTTGGATACATTATTTATTAGGGCTTATTTTGCTATATTACAGCTTAAATACGATCTTGATAGGCATGCGCTTTTGCAAGTTTATTATGCCCTGGTACACTCCGCCGTATCCTATCATATTGTTATCTGAGGAGGAGCTGTTAATACAAACCGAGTTTTTTTAATCCAAAAGCGGATTATACGATTTAAGTTTAACATTAAAAAAAGAAGTTCCTTTAGAACTATTTTTAAAGAAAATGGGATACTGACATATACATTTTAAAATGTTGTTTTTACATTAATTTAATAATAACTCATCAAATCATAATTATTATACCAGAAATGGGGAAAACTTATTGTTGCCTCAACGCAGGATAGCAGCTTATCAGCGATCGCGGTATTATAATTGTGTAAATGTTTACAACCACATACCTAGTGAGATAAGGGCTTTAGGCTGTCTGGGAAAATTTAACTCTTCTTTAAAAAACTGTTTGCGTTCTCACTGTTTTTATAATTTGGCTAAGTTTTTTAACGACACCTAATTTGAATAATGTGTCTTGTTGTTGTAGTGTTAATGTATCTTGATGCCACGTTATTTCATCTTTATTTCTGTATTTTCTTCTTTTATAATGACTTGTCCAAATATCAATGTAATAATTGGTCATGTGGATTAATAAAGATTATTTCATTCCATTTGATTGTCTCAGAATATTACTATTAATGAATATGATAAAGTCATTCTATGCCTGTTCCAGGCCCAAGTTATCTTATGCTCGATGATATTGCATGATATAACAAGTGCATTAATTAATAAATTTCGAACAAGATTCCAGAATGACACTTTCTATATAGCAGTATTGTGCAGTATATACAATCCCATCTGAGAACCATGAGAAAGGAAATCCCCCTGTAGAGAAAATAAATGAGTATGTATAAAATGTAGGATATATATATTTATTTACCTAGCTCCGTAGGGTTTTTGATGATGCTGACGAATGGGAGCAAGGCCCTCTCCTACAGGCACCCATTGAGGAAGGAAACAGCGTATTTTGTTCCGCAACGTGGCCAGTTACTAAAAAAATATTAACGCTAGACCAAAATCCAACAAATCCATTATTCCACCAAACTGGTAACTGTCAACTTCTCTAGCCCGAAATAAGATTATCCCCGTAAGGGTGAATTAGAAATTTTTAAACCTTTGATCGGGCTTACGCCCTACCTCGTCTTTGGAGAGTTTAGCAAGAAAGAGAAAAAGGTTATGTCAAGATCGTCCACCTCAAAGGCCAAGTTCAATGTTTAAGGACCAGAAAAAATTCGACCAATAGGCCAGCTTTACATTGTCCTGCGACACGCGTAAAATACAACAAGATGCCAGCAAATTTAATAATATCTTCAATCTGCAAAACCAATATTTCTGACATTCATGAAACTGTTTTAATGTATATTATCACCAAGAAGGTGATTATTTGGGAAAGCAAGCGAATTATTGAATGTTTTGAAATGCATTGCTATAAATGCCTATAACTTTGAGGAATTCCCTCAAACCATGGCCAGAATACAATACGATTTATCGATTGATTATGTGTTAAGCCAGTGAAAATACTCATAGAGCCCAATGGATCCTATCAAACAGCCCGAGAAAATCAAGTTACGTATACGACTACCAAACTCTCAATTTTCCCTGAAATAGCTCGATAAAAGGCTATGGTCATGCGATAACCATGCAGGTATCTAAACGCATAAGTAGTATTATATTTAGCTTGACAGACTAGCATAATGGATGTAGGCTTAAAGGTGAAATAACTGACTTTATTTGACCTCTATCTGTTACATGTTTTCATACTAAATTCACATGTAACAAACTCCTCACCCTCTGGCCGGTAAATATATTTTAAATTTAGGCTTTTTCATGGCTCACTTTTTAGGACACTTCATCACTAGCTGCTGTTTTCCAAAGAAATTGGCTAGTTCATAGATAAATCGATTTCCACTTGAGAAACGGGGGAGGTAATTGCACAATGAGAAAACTTTTAACTCTTGAAACTTTAAGCTATTAATTAATCTTTTACCTTTAATGAAGTAAAACGCAGATCCATTTCTACTTAATTTCAGCTCGAGTTGAAATTGTCAAAAGTTTCATTATTGTTATTTCCTTTTGTTCGCTACTCGGACATTAATTAAAATTCTCAGAAAATCAAATAGATCTATTCTGTTAATTGCCATATCTCAACCAGACAGGCGAAGAGATTCATCGCTTACTTGTCTTAGTACATTCAGAAATTAATGACCTGAATGACGACGAAATATCTACTCAAGTATACTAAGAAAAGGCATTGCGCATGATGAAAATATTTACTTATTTTTCTCTTTCACATGAGATGAGCGTTCGACATAAATCCGATAAATCTAAGCCGAAACCACGAAATATGCAGTTTTGTAAATAATGCAAATCTTTTGTTAGTATAACAGCGCGCTACACAATCTATCTTTGAGAACTACGAAGCGAATATAAATTCGAAGTAAAATCATATTTTGTTTCGGAATTTTGTGATAGCACATGTTGCAACCTACGTGAATCCGATTTATACATTTGAATATGGATTGTCTATAGTTAATGTGGCAGGTGGTTCAATTTATTTTTGTGACATAATCAAAACGGCATATATAAGCTTGCAAAGCTTGGTTATTTTTAAGCTCCAGCAATTCAACTGGAGTACAATAATTATTCTTTATGATTTAAAATAAATTGTGAAAAAAGTTAAAGGTGGAATGAAATTGCTTAAATTTTTTGAGTAACTTCATGACCATACTATTATAAGCGAATGATGTTTAAATAGCTCCCACTTCACAAGCAGATTTTATTTAGATAGTGAAAACCCAACCATCCTTATCAACGGGCACAGTAGTGTGTTAAAGAGAGTGAGTCCTCACGGAGGAGGTAATTTACTCCTCTGTGAGGGCTCTCTTCTGATTACTGATGAGTCTCTCTCATCATGCAATTAATATATTTCCCATCTTTATCTACATATATGTTGACCTTGCGTTATATGACTTTTCCCCTTCCCTCTTAAATAAACATAACAAAACCAGCAGTTCTGTATGTGTTTCTTCATTTCACAGTTTAGTTTTCTATGGAAGAACTCAAATTAAGAAATCGAGTACTTAATTCAGAAATAGTTAAACGGAATAATAGTTAAAAAAAAGTAAAGTGCAATTGAAAGAGGAATGTCCTATTTGATTCAATCCTTTGGAAAAAGAAAACATTTGCGCTCAAAATTATTGTAAACACAAATTTTGTTTAGATGGCTTAACAGAATGGTTACTATAAAATACACTAATCAAAAAAGATTTGTTGTGAAAGAAACTAAATCAATTGTAGATATTTTTGAAACTATTCTATATGATGATAATATTGATGATGATGATGAAGTGGTTTATATCATCCCCAGAACATCAATGTGAGAAATAAGAGGAAATTTTGTGTTTAGAAGAAACATTGATACTTATCATCATTCAGTCGTTGTCAGTTATATACATTAACAGTTATGGATAAGGCTGTGAAAAAGTTACATGAATATATAATATAATGCTATGCATATCACACCAGAATGTGTTCACTTTTATTATGAGTTTGCAGAACATTATTCGAAAGGTGTATCCGCTTGTGCTCAATATTTCGAAAATTTCAATGTATTCCAGTTTGTAGTCGAACTGAAGCAATTGGTATTTTTTGTTGAAGTGGTTACTTTGAAGGAATACATAGGAGATCCAACTATATTAGATGTGATACAATTAGCGGAAGAAGAATTGGGAGAACTTCAATTTGAAGTGTTTGTGTAAGAAATGGAGAACTTTGCGTTAGAACTGTATGAAAACTTTCTGAAGTCGGAAGCCTGTTGGCGGTTTTATGCACTTGCGGGAAATGATGCTGAAGCTCAAGATATACTGTGGTATGAGAACTATATGCAACATGCTGAGTTTTGTAAAAAAGGCGTACAAGTGCGTAGCGAGTTCTTAAAAACCAAACACAGAGTAAAGTTTGTATTGGACCTTAATATGTTAAAATTATATTATAAGAATGTATTAGAAAATTTAAATGTAGGAAATGAAATGAATTTAAAAAAACAAAGTTAAATAAAATTATTTTTTTATTCATTCATGAAATTTTTTTTATAAATATAAAACACATTTGAGCGCGCACACATAGATGGTGACTGAATGATAAAAACATTTAGGTGTTGAAGAAATTAAAATTGGTTGTTCGTCTAATTCAATTACTGGTTCGCTGGAATATTTTCTTAGGTAATCTGCTTCTTCGTTTCCTTTAAAATAAACAAATTGCGCTTCTTCAGTCATTTTTTTAACAATTATTGAAAAGTGGTGTAGTGGGGGTATAACCGATATTTCAGTTAATGCAGTGGTGATTTTTCATTAACCATACAGCTTGCTTGTGTGCTTCAGGAGAAAGAGAATTCAAAGAAAATGGTTGCGTGAAAACACAATGACTAATTTTTTCTCTATGATAAGCAGCCAATTCTTTAGGTAGAAATTTATTATTTTGATCTTTGACCGCTTGAATATCCAAAACTAATCTCATATTTTTAAAGTCGCAAAGTTTTTATTGGAATATGATTCAATACGAATTACTTCATGAACTAATTCAAGAATCTGCTTAGAGTTGCTCTATCTTTAAATGATCTTATACAACTAAGAAATATTTGTTCAAATATTAAATAAATGTAGTGCTTCAGGAGGGTGGGAGGTGAAAAATTTTATCTAAATTTAATATTAAGAGCAACTCGAAAATTAAAGTTGTTTAACAAGTTTAGTGAGTGGGTTGTAAGTGAAAACTTTATCACGTAATATTAAACAATACGTTGAAGTATTTTTTTCTAAATCTTTGTTTAGTACAAATTCTACTCTCATTACTACAGGTCCAGCTTGTAAAGATTCTTTTTGATGTGAGCAATTAATATAAGCAATAGGAGCTTTTGATTTAAAATCGCTTGGATCAAATAAAGGTTCTTAGGCTTTTGCATAATAAGAAGATCGAAATTGGGAATACATTTGATACAATATAGCATATTTATTATTACTTATGTCCAGGAGAAGATCATTATAGAAATATCTTTCAGAATTCAATATTTCTCAAAGTTATACCATTAAATTCACTCATATTTGCTATTTTCGAATCTCTTTTCTCCTGCTGGAACGCAACTATAACATGACGAGGAGTTTCAATCCTAGTAGATGTCTTAACAGGCCAATTGTATCTGGATGTTTTCAACAGTTCCGGATACTCAACTAATTCTCAACTTTTAAATGAAATAACTAAATCTGTTCCCTTATCAATAATTTTTGTTAATGACAATTCTTGAGGGATCGCTACTGAAATATGTGGTATATTCCAAGTTAGTTTGTAAAGAGTAATTTTTGGTATTTCATTTGGATCGGTGGTTATAATAGCATTATTGTCAGTGTTATCTCGCACAAGTATTAGCTCCTGTTTTGCGTTTAATATAACTTTCCTATAGTCTTTAAAGAAACCCATTAACATTTTAAGATGAATGCAAACATTAAATGAACCAGTTTTTTCATCAACTAAAGTATTTGCTATCTTTGGTGACCATCCTGCATAATTTGTCAGATTCATTTGTATTATATGAGAGGTAACCTTTTACTGATAATCTCATTTCTCTAAAGAGAAATGCTATCCCATTGTTTACAAGAGATAGTGTTTTGAATTATTAAACCAATTGTGCATATCGTAAGCAGTAATTAACATATTCACTAGTAGATAGTTACTTTTTATAGTTAATGCAAAAGATTCAAATAGCTTTATCTAATATGTTAATATAGAAACATAATCGTTCACATTCAAATTTGTAAGTTAGATTGTCTTTAATGGAAAAATAAAAAATATTAAATTATTCTGTGAATTTTTTTTTTTTCAAATAACTACTAAAACATATTAAATAAGACTTAAATGGAATTCAAAATTTGTAGTCATTTTTTTTATAGTTAATACAAAGAATAAAAAATAGCTTTATCTATTACGGTATTATAGGAATATGACTGTTCTTCTATTTGAAGTATTGAATCAAATGTGTATATCGTAAGCAATAACGTAACATATTCACTAGTAGGCAAATAAAAGATTTAAATTATTCTGTGAAGTTTTATTCTTGTTTTTCAAATAACTACTATAACTTTTTAATTAGCAGTTAAATGGAATTCAAAATTTGTAAAGTTATTTTTTTATAATTAATACAATAAAGATTAAAATAGCTTTATCTAATAAGATACTAAAAGATTTAAATTATTCTTTGAAATTTTATTGTTGTTTTTCAAATAACTACTATAACATTTTAATTACCAGTTAAATGGAATTCAAAATTTGTAGTTATTTATTTTTTATAATCAATGCAATCAAGATTAAAATAGCTATATCTAATACGGTACTATCGGAATATGAGTGTTCTTCTATTTGTTTGAAGTATTAAACCAAATGTGCATATCGTAAGCAGTACTTAACATATTCACTAGTAGGTAGTTACTTTGTATAGTTAATGCAAAAAAAAAGATTTAAATAGCTTGATGAAATATGTTTATAGAAATACGCTCATATTCAATTTTGCAAGTTAGGTTGTCTTTGATGGATAAATAAAAAAAATATAGTTAAATTCTGCCAAATTTTATTGTTGTTTTTCAAATAACTACTGTAACAATTTTTAAAACAGTAGTTAAATGGAATTCAAAATTTGCAGTTAGTTATTTTTTTTATGGTTAATACAAAAAAAAAGATTAAAATAGCTTTATCTAATACGGTACTATAGGAAAATGAGTGTTTGCATCAAGCTCAAAAACTCCATTAGTAACATTGCAATATACACATGCATTTGGTATGGTCATATGATATACTGATCTTGAACAAATTACACACTTCAAGTCGTTAGTTGAATATTCCGTTTTTCTTTTATAGTGGGTATGAATAGTAGAATTTTGAAAAAAATTACATAAAGCGCAAAACAAAAATATCACAATATGTGTTCTTCTCTATCAGGAAATGTTGTTACATTTGCACAGCTCTGTGTTATGCAAAACACTCGATCAACAAAGTTAACCTCATTAAAATTTTCCAAAAATACGATATTTCCATCTGCATCCATTTCAAGTTCGTCTGGATTGAATGGTTCTGTTTGAGTTTCCATGCAATTATTGACATCATGTTCACCAATATATTGAAATCTTCCAATGTCTATTGGGCCAAATCATCAAAATTTATAATTTCCATAACTCTGTCCAAGTTTTGTGGATCAATTCACAATTACCTCCATTTTATATTGGTTCAATTTTAAGACCTTCTTTAATTGTGAAGGTATTTTTTTACTTCTTATAAAGATGTATTCAAATATGCACTCGAAACTTCTTCCTTGATTTCTTCAAAAATTATTGTATTAAAGTCTCTTCTACAAACTGCACAATTTCTCTTTTTGACTGTCCACTCTGTCAAACACTGAAAGCAGCACTTATGGTTGCAAAATTAGGAATACAAATTTCAGCCTTTTCCATTAATTTGAAGCAAATATAACACTTATTTTCTATACCTTGTTTTTCTGCACACTGGTCTTCTATTGGATTTTTCTTTTCTACTTTAATTTTTTTCACCAGTTGCTTTTTAGAGCTACTCTTTCTCTTTTTGGTATTAACCATAATATCATAACTTTACCAATTTTGAATTAAAGTTGAGAACCCTAAGCTGCTAGTTTTATAATATGAGTTTTAAGTGTGGAATAAAAGCTGAAGGTTACATACTTAATGTATCGAGGTTATACAAAAAACAAGACCTTATTTCATGGTCGGGACCTCCTCTGTAGGCGGAGTGTTGATCGGTCGATACCCGAAGCGAATTCAACAAGGTTACATGAACCGAAGCGCAATTCAACAAGGTTGCATGATAGAGTGAAACAACGCTCAGGCTTATGTCTGTATCTTAATAGTAGAAAAGGAGAGGAAATATATTAAGATTCTACAGGAAGGTACACACTTATTTCACGAGAAGAGAGACTCTGTACTAATTCAAAGAGAGTGAGTCCTCAGGGAAGGGTAAATTACCTCCTCCGTGAGGACTCACTCTCTTTAACACACTACTGGGCACTCATGAAGCAAAAATACATACATACAGTGCAATAGTTGGCTGAAAAGATGATTCATTACGCAGCACATCAGACATTTTGGTGCATGTATCTAATTTTTCGGTGCCTAATCCAAAATAACCCTCACAAAGTCCATCTCGACTTAAAGGTTCGTTGATTATGTTTCCATTTGAATCATAGTATTTCTTTAAAATTTTGTGTATCCCCTTTGCTGTCCAAGGAGGAAGGTTACCATTTTCAGATCGACACAAATCACCCAGCGATGTTCTTCACACTAAATCTCTTCAGGAGTAGTAGTATTGTCTCATGCTCCTCTTTCATGCTAAGACTGAATTGAGCCTTAACATAACACTCAATCACAAGATGTTGAAGCCACATGGACTCTCTGCCGAAGAGCTTTTGAAGTAGCTAAGCTGTGCTTTGGATGCCTAAAAAACTTTTCGTCTAAAGGGACATTTCCTTCAAGTTTTAAGTCAGTTGCAGAAGAGAGTTGATTTAGATCAGCCATCGTACCATCGGTCAATTTCCTTATTGTCCACCTTGCCAAATGATATTGAAAACAATAGCAAGAAAGAGAATGTCATGTCAACACCTATAGGCTGTTTAACCTTTTAATAATACTATTGAAAATGTCAGCGATCCTCGACTAGGTGACGTGGATCCAAAATAGTGTCGACCACTGCCCAAATATCATGCGACAGGGAAACAAGGCTAATGTTAAGCCCACTTAAGCCCTTAATTACACCCAAATTCATATTTAAATTATATCCACATCTGCCGGTAAAGTACCGTTTTATGTTAACCCTATAGTTTTTGAGTTGTTCTCTAAAATGAATTATTTAGTAAGACCAAACTAAATTAAACTATTAGCCTTTGTCCTCAGCTAAAACAGTTTGAACCGTCGAGGTTCTATGGAATAAATTATACAATAAAATAGTTTTGAAATTTTTCATAACTTTTAGCTTTATGATACACATTTCGTTATGTAGAGACTTGCAGCTGAATAATATAGTTGGAATTAAAAAGCAGAAAGACAACTTGCAGGAAAACTCGGTCTTTTATATTAATAAAATTGATAATAAACTTAAATGATAAATAATTGCATGACAAGAACTGAGTGATATAAAAAAACGAAATTTTGCAACAAGATGGAATTTCATTGGTCCTCTTTAAACGTCAGAAAAACGCTTTAATATTATAAAATTTCTTACAATTTTTTGTCAAAATAATATTATATATTAATATATTTCTAGTTTCAATTAAAACTACGTCATTCTAGCTGTGAGAGACTGTATGTGCAAATATCGAGAATATCCAGTTTTATAATGCAAGCGTCTATTTGCACACCTCCAATTAATTCATTAATTTAGAGCAAATATAATGTTTTGTCAATTACTACGCAAGCAAATTAATTAAAATTTTGTTTATTTATATTTGTTTAACTGGTAATATTGAAACGTATTACGCATATTTTATTTTAATAGCCAATGTTTGTTATCCACATGTTTGGGCCTCAACCTATAAAACATAGCAAGGTATTTCCTAATTTCTACATTAAATGCATCGAATTGTGTATTCAATTTTGCGTTATAAATAATAGCATATTATTATGCAATATTTGACTCTACATTGCGGTTTTAACCTAGAATGAATCAAATTTCCTAAAACGTCACCAATCCTTGATTGACTGACTTGAGCGTTTATAGGGTTGACACGGGCTCCCTCACAAGATTAATAGAGCTTGACACAATATATCGAGCATTTGGTTATCTATTTGCATAAATATTAGTTTCATGTTTAGTTAGTTGTCATCTACCACCCAATGCGGCCTAAACGATGTAAAATTGCGTTCTCCAAGCCTGTGTATTTATAAACATACAATTTTGACCAATACATTTTGTTTATAGTCTAAATAATTCTCTATTGATTGGGAATTCTAAAGATCTCAACTCTTCCTTAAACGTCCTCATGGCAACGCTCCCCACCATATCCAACATCAACACTACCATGACAGAAGTTCCGTTTCACCATTCGTAAAATCCTCAAGGATCTAAAACAACCTGGGGCCATTGGAATTTGGTCCAGCTCAATGCAGCAAAAACCCAAGCAGCCATGTTTACCAAGAAAACCAATTATCGACCATTCCTTCATCTCCGTCAATCGAACTACTGGGTGTCTCGGTCATCAGCAATATGTCCTGGCATGACCACGTTGTTAACATCGCAAATTCAGCCTCGTAGAAGCTTGGTGCGCTATTTCACAACAAAAAACCAGATGATTCCTGATTGTGTGTCAACTGTTCTGTCGTAATTTGGAAGCGAAAGTTAATTAAGTTTAGATTTTTGAGAGAGTAGTAGTAGGTGTAAAGCACAGGTTCTGGCTCAAAAAATTATCACTAAAATGATCACTAGTGATCACACCGCTAGTCTCCCCACCTATCTTCACACTACTGCCCTCCACCCCTAACAATTTAGCTCCGCCCACTTCCCACTCTTAGCCCCGCCCACTTTCGGATGAATAAAAACAGTCATACGATCTCAACCATTAATATTAAGCTGTCTCCTTTCAGAATAACTACTAAAGATGCTTTAATGCAGTGATTGTAATAAGAGTTTTACCTTAAAAACAAATATGTATAGACAAAAGAGAATCATGTCCTTTTCGACCATCCTGTTCTGATATGCCATAAAGAAGCAAAAAAGAGAAAAGCAGATGTTTAGCTAAATGGTTAACTAGTAAAGGAAGCCTAAATTAGATGATAATGTTTAGTTCATCCTCCAATACCCAAACTTTCGCGATTTAAAGACTGTGACACACGGTACATCAAAAAGAAACTTAGTGCCCATTTAAGATCAAATATTCATAAAAGTGAAGTAGTTAAGAAAAATGTGAAAGTTATAACATCCGCCTTTAAAAACAGAATTATATCGTATATGTTGCTTCCATCGAAAAAGTGTGTAGACATTGGCGAATGAAATTCCTATTACAATCTAAGGAAACAATAATTAAAATCATTTAATACTAAGAATAGAATTATTACAAGAACAGATCATGTTAACATATATGTTTTTTATATTTGGAAGTCAATGCGAGCATCCTCATATATTCCTTTACCAAAAGAGATTGCAAATAAGAAAGCCATAATTAATGTGAAGCATATTGATCAGTACTGTTTCGGATGAATTATAAGTGCTTTGTTTCCTACCATCAAAAATGCAGATAGAATAAAGTCATACCCAAATTTCTTCGAACATTTAAACTTTGAAGGAACAGATTTCCCAGTGAAATTAAAGGAGATAGAAAAGTTTGAAGTGGTAAATCAAATATCAGTGACTGTTAACGAATTAGAAACTGTTTATGAAGATAATAAATTAAAATATGAAGTAGTGGGTCCACTGTGGTCAACACATGTGAACTTGCTTCTAGTTAGTGATGGTAAGAACAATCATTACTGTTGGATTAAGGACATGTCTAGATAAGTATCATCTCAAATTAATAGCACGACTTACAAAAATATTTCTGCGATGGATGTTTAATTTATTTTACTTCTAAGGATAAATTAGATATTCACCAATCGAATGATTGTAATCATTTGTTTACAAAAATTCCTACCAATTAAATAATAGTTAACAAATATGGTCAAAATGTTCCAGAAAATATTCTTCAATTTAACATTTTCCAAAGACAGTTAAAAGTTTCATTTGTAATATATGCGGATTTTGAATGTTTCTTATAAACTTTACATTATGAAGAACCAGTAAATGATATGAATTCTTATACCAAAAATACTTTCAAACATGAACCATATGCTTTTGCTTATTTCATTAAATGTTCATATGATGATAAGTTTAGTTGTCAGTAGTAGATCACTATTTTGGTCTTGATGCAGCTGATGAATTTGCATTGATGACGCAGGTCCATATAATGTTTGATTGGTAACAGCTTCCTGAATTTCTGTACCGAGATAATCTTCATTATGTGATGGTTGCACTGCTGAGATGGCATCATAATATATTGACTGATGAGTCATCCTATTTACATTCCCATTTGGTGAAATACCCACTTCATCTATTATGTTAAATCGAGGAATCGTTAAATTTCTTAAAATTTCAACTGCGGGCTTTCCGGCCATAATGTTGTTTAAATCTTTGATTTTATATCTGTAGTTCTAAAATGTGAACTGAAGATACACACCAAATGAGATGTATATATGCAAGATTCAAGTGAAAAAAAAGGTGAAAAAAATCAAAAAGTTGTAAGTATATTGATAATATTGTTCTCTCTCTTTTTTATATAACGTGTCCAAGAAAATCATATTTCAAGACAAGTTTCTCATAATAGTGGTAATAATTTTCAAACAACAAGACACTGTAGCATAAAACCTTTAATTTTGATCGTTGCATTAATTTGTTTTCCTACCTTGCAGTTTGGTTTAATCGAATGCGTAAAAGGCAATTTGTTCAGGTTATTTCCATATCGGGAGATATAAAGTAAATATAAAATCTTGTATATATTGAAACCCGTTCAAATTGATTTTTTTATTATGTTCTTGTCCGTCTTTAATCGAGTTACAAACATGTTTTTTTTCGTCTGACCTTAATTATCGAATTATTTAGTTAATTGATTTGATTTGCATATAAATTCGACATTCATTTTTCAAGTTTTAAAGGTTAAATAAAAATTGTACAATTTTCTTAAACATTTATTTGAATACTTAATTATTGGTAGTGAAATGAGGTAATGTCTTATTACATAAAGAACAATTACTTTGTGAAGATGGAAGACCATCTATTTCAGTGCGACAATCAGGTCTGTTGTAATGAATAAGACACGGTAATATTATTTGCAGGTTAAAGTTGGCTTTATATGCGTTTGGTAATTATCCCAAAATATTGAAAAGTTCGAAAGGTTTGAATTTTTGATCAAAGAATTCAATGGAATCATTTTCAGTTTTTCTGAGCTAAATTCTATTAATTGTTTCTCTCCATTTACATTAGATAAAAGGATATCAACACCTGGGCTAGTTGATATCCCTGGTTTTGTTCTCAATAGGTGGAGGGTTTGTTAATGGTAGAATTTGTTGTTTAGCTTCTAATTTTTGAAATCTTTTTCGTTCCTCTTCTCGATTTTTTTTGCACTCTTGCACAACTTTGGTGGTGAACAGTGAAGAACTGGATTATTTAACACGAATTCTAATGGTTTATAAGATTCACAAAATCCCTCATCCCAAGAGACATCAACTGATTCTGACATCTGAGGGTGGCGTAGCACAGCAGCGTGTTCTAATGGTTCACAGACCCTTTCATCCCAAGTCAGATCGACGGGTACTGACATATTGAAGGATTGAAAATAGTGGCGTTTCTATTCAAAAAGATGAGAAGTGGTGGGAGGAATTTACAATTTGAAATTATGTGGGGGACTAGCGGTGTGGTGGGAGGACTAAACATTTTAGTGATTTGAGCCAGAACCTGTGCTTTACACCTACTTGTAGTCAATAAACAAAATTAATAAAACACGCAGAAAAGAAATCTATTTGAAATCAAATAATATATTCATCCGTCAATTTGAACCGAACATCTGATGATAAGATAAAGATCAATAAGATTAGGTGAAGAGCAAGAAGCGTTAGTCTGATTTTCAAATCAGGCAAACTTGCATATCGAAATTAATTAAGAGAATAGAATAAGTTTTTCTACTGCTATGTTTGCATAAAAATAATTATAATATGAATATTCGCTTTAAAATAGCTAAATAATTTTCAAATAATATATTTAAGAGAAAAATGACCTTCAAGGGAACCTGATGGGCACTGACATATATTATTAGTGCATATAACTAAAAAAATCACAACAGCAAAATTGAAATTCAATAGTACAATGGGTAAGATCTTTTTACGTTGTTCAACCTTGAGTATTCGAGCATGTTGTTACCGGGTTGGTTCAGACAGTTATAATATGAATATCGTATTGTTGAAGTTTCCACTTTTGTCGTGTGTTTTTTTCAACTTTGTGACGCTCAATCAGGAGATTGATGATCGATGATTTTTAGATATAACAGTAAGACCTATAAGGCTAACTACCTAAAAAATAGCCATTCTATTAAAAAGTGTAGAAAATGCCTTTTTAAACGAGCTTGCAATATACAAACTAAATCCATTATGGATGTACACAAGTCGTGGTTTAGCATATCAAATTGTTTTATCGCATGCTAACAGGCATCGATAAAAAGACATAAGAGGAGGAATAAAGTCGGAATTATACCCATTTGTAGTTATGTCATCCAGGTGAGAAAAAACGTATGGCGTAGATATTTTTGCCGGGGTCCAGACCAAGTAGACAAAAAATTGCAACAGTCTGATTTTGCCACTAGAAAATAGTAACTTAAAACAAGGATAAGATAACAATTATTAACTCTATTAAGGATGAAACAATGAAGGATTTTATATTCATATTAATGTGTAAAAGGCTAAGGTAAGGTAGATTACCTTTTAGCTTTAAATCATATAGAGTAAAAGAGATAGTTGACTTCCTCACACCATCAATATCTTTATGAAACTGAGCCAGTGCTTTTGCAAGATTTTGCGCAATGATTCAAAATTGAGGGTTGGTTAATGCCATCCCTTAACCATCGATCCATTCCCTAAATTCCTTTAATTTAAATAAATAAATAAATATAAATAAATAAATAAATAAGCTTTTATTTCCAACAGGTAAAACCCACTTACAGGAAATTCACTAGAAAGTAAAGACTAAAAGTAAATTACACTGCAATAACTAACCTAATTTAATATAAACTGCAGAGCAGCATGAGCCTAAGCATAAGGAGTGGACTCTCATACATTATTAAGCGTCAACATAGAGTTTATGATCTGATTGACTGAATCAGCATTCAGGTCATTTTTACGTGAGATAGCGTTAAATGCATTACACATAAAGTAAATAGGACTCTGCCTCATAATATTAGATCTGGTTGCGCTGAGGTAGAAAGCTGGGGTATGCCTTGAACCAGACCTAGGAACTCGAAACTGGAGGCATTCCAACAGAAACGGACAATCAACGTGATTATGAACCAAGTTATGCAAAAATTTGATAGACTGAATCTGTCTTCTAGCGACTAAGGATATTTCACCAAACCTTTGTAAGAGTAATCTATTCTCATAACCCCTAATAGGATAGACTCCATCGCATCTAAAAGCCAAATACTTCAAAAATCGTCTTTGTATTGATTCGATTGCGGCAATGTGGCAATCATACATAGGGTTCCAAATGATTGCACCATAGTCTAATTTAGATCGGACAAAAGTGTGATATAGCAGTTTTATAGTAGATATGTCTTTGAAATATTTACTGTTTCGTATTACAAAACCAAGAGTCTTAGAGGATGACGTGACCAGTTGGTTAATATGGGGTATGCAAGTAAGTCTCAGATCAAACAAGATGCCCAGGTCTTTAATGTTTTCAGGTCTGCTCAGCGCAGCACCATCCAATGTATAAGCATATATAACAGGATTATATTTACGAGAAAAAGTGATAACGTTGCACTTAGAGATATTAAGGGTTAACCTGTTAACCATGCACCAATTGTGGACTAGGACTAAGTTTCCCTGCAAATATTCACAGTCCGAAGGTTTGTCTATTCTACTGAACAAGTTCAGATCGTCAGCATACACAAGCTTATCGCACTTAATAACATTAATTAAGTCATTAATAAAACACAAAAATAACAGGGGTCCTAAGTCAGATCCCTGTGGTACACCAGAAGTAACGACAAATAACGGCGATCTGAAGTGCTCATATTCAACATACTGGGAGCGTCCAATCAAATAAGATTCAAACAATGCTAGCAGTCTCTGTGATACACCAAGGTTCCCAAGTTTAAAAAGCAAAATATAGTGATCAATTTGGTCAAATGCCTTCTGAAAATCCGTATATATAACGTCAAGCTGACCCTGTGCGTCTAGTGTTTTGCAGGCAATGTGCGATAGTGTAGCCAAATTTGTTATGCATGAGCGAGAATCAAGAAAGCCATGTTGATCATGTGAAAGGAGACCTCTAATTTTAGGGTATATGCTGTTGTGGATGACTATCTCCAGAATTTTTGAAAAATTACAAAGAATTGAAATAGGTCCATAGTTTCTTACTCAAGTACAGTCGCCCTTTTTTAATACCGGAATTATTTTTGCTGTCTTCCAAATATCTGGAAACTGACCTTTATTAATTACAAGATTAAAGATGTGGGTTAATAGGGTAACCAGGACACAGGCACAGTCCTTTATAAGGAAGCTAGGAATGTTGTCAACGCCTGAGGTTAGTTTATTTTTGAGTTTTTTGCTAGCTTTCAGTATGTCAGCAGTTGTTATATGCGGAATATCAACGTTGCTGCAACTGAGCACAACGGCTCTCAGATCATTGATTTGTGCCGAATCGATATACACACTGCGAAAATATTCAGCAAAAGCATTGACAATGGCCTGAGGTCCGCCGTATTCACCGCAGTCATCCTTCAAGATGCCAGGGATTCTTGTTTGGGATTTTTTGCCGTTAACAAAAGACCAAAATGCAGATGGATCAGAGCGAATGTTAAGTTCAGCATTTCCAATATACTCCAGATAGTCAGTATTGGCTTGGGCTTTAATTTCACGCCTAATAGCATTAAATTTAGTTAGATAGAAGTTGGTTTTATACAACTTGCAATCTCGATATGCCTTTTCTTTTTTAAAAATGAGCTTTACCGTTTCACTCGAGAACCAAGATGGAAAACGTCGACGCTGTTTGATCTTTACAGGGACACACACTTCGAAAATATTATCTAAAATTTGGTATAGAGCTTTGGAGGAGTCGTTTATATTTGAAAAGCCAAGAACCGGTGACCAGTCAGCATCCAAAAGCAAGTCGTACATGAGAGGAAAGTTTGCTTTTCTAAAATTGTACTCCTTGGGAGCATTTCTATTAAGGCTAAAGCTCTTGACGTGAGGGTCAACTATTGTAGCCTGAAAATTTAATAACAAGGATGGATGGTAGGGGTCTTCATTAACGAAAGGTGTGTCTCCGTAATGACCAATGTCACAGTCAATATTTGAGAAAACAAGATCTAACAGGCGATTATTACAGTTTTTTATATTGTTAACCTGAGATAAGCTGAGTGCATCAGAAAAACTTGAAATTAGTGCATACTTAGAGTCGGAAAAGTTTTTATGCACATATTGCGGTATATTAAAGTCCCCTAGAATTAGCATTTTGTTCTCGTGCAATATATTCAAAGTTAGGAGATGATCCAAAAAGTATTCGAATTCGTTATTGTTAATATATGGTGGGATGTAGACTAATATGTAATATGGAAAATTTCACCTTCAGCCTGCAGCCCACAACACTAATAGCAGGAACTGTATTATTTAAGAGATTTAGGTCGAGTTGCTCAGGTTTCAGTTCACACTTCACACCCAACAGTACGCCTCCCCCTCTGGACACTCCCGCCAATTCAAACTCCCGATCTGACCGAAACACTGCGTACTCCGACGTGAAAAGTTCGGAGTTAAACACATCCGGTCTCATCCATGACTCCGTAATAGCGACTATGTCCATACTGCTGGTGGAAACAGCGTTAAAGAATGAATGCGTTTTTGTATTTAAACCCCGCACGTTTTGGTAGTAGCACTGAATAAGTTTGGGTTCCTACATTGAAGAACTTAGTTTTTGAAGTTATTGTGGGGTGGCCCTTAGTGTATCTTAAGACAAGATCTCTCTCACCGTTGGCCTTCCGATTCCGCAGCTGTTCCTTCACGCTGTTCAGCTCGCTCAGCTGCGATGGAGTTAAATCCGCCTCGACGTATGCTCGACGGGAGTCTCTAGCCTTGCCTCTATTTCTGAGGACCCTGGAAACATCTTGCGGAGCGCTAAGCACCACCTTCAATGGTTTAAACCCATTTTTATTAGGTTTTCCCGAGCTTTATTACATGGCTCACAGCAATATCTTGGCCACATATCTCAGTAAGAAATGTAGACACTTGGGAGATTTCTGCCTCGCCGTCCGTCACATTAAAGTTGAACAACATAACCTGATTTGCACGCCTTTGCCTCTCCATTACTTCCTCCAATTTCCTCGCCCGTTGAGTTCGGAAGTGTTGATGGAACCGACTCTGGCCGATCAGCAGGAGTGGGACCATTAGATGCCCCCTTCTTTAAACTAGCCATCATAGTCTCCATGCGCTCCTCTAGATTTTCCAACCTTTTCTGTAGCACTGGGATCAATCGTAGACCCTCCTGGCATGCATCGCAAAAATACTTTAAGCTCCTTTTATTCTTCAGTTCGATGACACGGACTTCAGAGGGAGTTAGATCCGCACAACTGTAGTGCATCCATCGCAGGGTACGTGCTTTTCGTTGTCGACAAATAAAACGTCGCATTGAAAGCACGAAGCCATTATAGGTCGATGTGGCACCTGGGATTTATTATTGACTGTACCCCGTCTACTGCTGAGCAGCTTATCGCCAAAAAATGTGTATATATATTTTTATTATAATACTATTTTTGTTGGAATGTAAGTTTTTGTGCACTGTTTGGATAGTTATTTAGATCGTGGGATGCCTTTAAAAACAATTCTTCAGCGTTTTTATATTATACAATAAAATGTACACTTTGCAACCGAGCACAAATTGTCTATACTTCTTAATTCTTCCTTTGATCGAAAATTTATTTTTCTACTCGGCCAAGTTCCTCAGTAAAACTTGAAAAAACAGGGAACGAAATATAGCGTGATGCTATCCACGAACAAGCAAACTAAATTAGCAATTAATATTAATAATTTTCATCATTTACCCGTCGAATGTAAGAGCAGTATTGAATTACGATAATTTTTGATGGTAAAATCTATCTATTAACAACCCAATCCTTTCACAGATCCATTTTAAAACAAAGAATTTTAATAATTTTCTTCATTTCCCTGCCGAATGTCACAGCAGCTTCACAAGAAGAGATACTTTTATTTTAAGAATTTAAAACGACATTCCAATATGTGACTTGCAAACACAATTTTAATAGAAAAGATAATCTAATGAGACACATTAGACAAGTTTGTGACAAGACGTAATAAATTACATCCATTCCTATCAATGGTCAGATTTATTGATATGTGCTATTTAATTTTTATTTCTTGTGGTTTAAATGTATAAAATTTAATTTACTACTTCATTTTAATTTTTATTGCCTTATGTTTAAACTTATATCTATTTCCTTTTCTCCTTTCAGACCATGTCAAATATTGTAAGGATTGTAAAAAATCGGTGAGGGGAAGTATGTGGGCAAGTCACCTGCGAACAAACAACCATAAAAACAATGTGATCATCTACAGTAAGGATAAAATCGAAATTATTAAATCTTCATCTCAAAAACGCATAATATCGTACAGGATTTTAGCAAATGAATTTGCAGTAGTAATTAAAACATTTTTTAATAGAATTTTGAATAAAATTGTCTGTAATAGTAGCGCTGACATTCTTGTTAAGGGTGATGATAGTGATCTGTATGTATTGTTACTATTAGTATTTAATGTTGCGTATTTATTATATCGCAAACAAACATGAACTAACAAGTTTTTGAGAAAAGCACATTCTTGTTGATAATAGAACTTCGCAACTTAAGCCTTAATTATATCAATCTCTCTACCACAAACTATCCAAACTTTACCTAAATTAATTTTAAATACATGGAAATTTTCAGGCTAAAGATCTCCTTTACCGTGCGCTTTCCATACAAAGGATCGTCTAACTTTTCATTGTCAGGCAAATAATGGTCTCAACCGTAAAGAGTATTGGTTCCTGTCACTAATATTTCGAAGTCGAATCTTGTTAAAAGTTTAATTTTTTCCCCGACTCGGGCCTTGAATAATGGGGCAGCTTCCTCGAATTTCTTGCCGGAGGTAAACTAATTTTGCGTCTTGGAATATTAAGCGGTCGGCAGTTTCAGCTCAAATTCGAAATTTTCTTTTTGTTTTTCTCTAGTCGGTCCAGATTTTATGATAAGACACAAACCATTGAAAAATGCATACTCTCTCGAAAAATCGAGATTTCAAAATTAACCAAATACTAAAGAAAGCTGCAGATTCATAAGAGAAGGAGTTACTTTAAGAGCCTTGATATGTTCAAACTGCTGGGACATGTTGTACGTCTTTATATGGGCTGAAATTCGAGTTGAAAGCTGTCAAAAACCGTAATCACATTTTTAAAATATTTCACTTTTCGAAAAGTAATTGGTTCTCGAGAAAACGGTGATCATTTTCGAACTTCTAAGTATAGTAACAGAAAATGTAGTTTTTCTCAAAATGTGTTATAGCAGAGACAGATTCGGGTTGAATATATTATGGGGATTTTTTTAAGGAGCTGTATACTCCTTCATTCGGATGGTGCAGAAGAGAGAAGTTGCAAGTTAGAGAGTATGTCCAGCCATTTTCTCGATGGGGTTAATGGATGGTTGCCTGTGCCACTGACTTACTTCGGACTCTGAAATTCGAGCGTGATTTACGCACCCAATATTATTCTGACAATTTTCTTACACAACTAAATTGAGTACGTTCAGCTTCTAAGTTCATTTGCCCACTTCCATTGGTTATCAATCGAGAACGATTGTATTTATTCTGCACCGAGCCAACTATTATATTAATTTTCATAAATCTGATTAACTCAAAGTGTAACGCTCTCTGTATATAGGTTATGCACGTAATATCTCAGATTCACTTTACCCTTGTTCGTACTTAACAAACTACTTACTCTAACATAAAGGGGAGATTTCATAAGAACCCTCAAGGTCGCAAAGTTTCGACGTACATGCAGCGAATGCCTCCTGGTCATATATAACCATATCTAAACACGCAATCTCTCTGTCGCAAATTATGGCCGATGTTGGATTAATTACTTAGACGAAAATGAATAAGTTTGCTTATTCGAAAAGTTGGCGACCACTATTGAACCCGTCAGTCATTTTATTGCAGAAGTTCGAAGCGATTTGTAAAAATATATTGAGTATTTCATCGAGTAGACTGATTTTCAGCCGTTTAAATTAAATAAAATGGGAGTAGTAGAGAAGGCGGAGTCCGAGTACAAAAGTGAGAATAGAATCACCTATCCATTATTCAACTGGGGCCCCAAGAGCCCCCCATTAGACACATTTACTACCATTAGAGCCTACGCCCCCCTATAAGCCCCCACCCAATTTGGGTCACCTTTATTATGTTCCATGCCATTTTACTCTTGAACACCACCATGTGACCTACTCCATCTACCCTGTATCTAATGTGACGTCGTCATCATGTCAAAGGGGCCTAACCACTATTAAGGGTAGTTTTAGAGGTGAGTTTTTAGTGGTGAGTTTTTAGGGGGTAGTTTTTACTAGTGAAAATAAATAATTAAGGGCTTTTTGTCTTAATGCCTATTTGACACACTCGTTGTCGTCGATTCTGAATAAAATCCAAATTAAATTAACAAAAGTTTTTCGTTGCGGCTGCGGCGGTAGGAATCGAACCTGCAACTATTAGAACAAAGAGCCGGGGCCCATACCACCGCGCTACCAGAGCTCTGGTTCGATTTAATTTGAAGATGATAGCCTAACGTCATCAGCGGGTGGGCGCAGGCGCATGCGCAACTTTGAAGTACAACGAGCTCGCCGGTATTAATTCAATGTAAAGTCATAGCATAGGACCATTCCTATACTGGGTGCTTAGCCTATATCAATTTTTGCTATTTAGATAACTTCCAAAAATTTTCTACAAATACATTAGCAATATTATGCTTTATCAAAATGGCCTAAAAATAGATTTCAAAAAATGCAAAACACCATTTATAGGTTATGTCATCTTGAAATATTAGACATCTTCGAGTAGATCGTTTTATTATATCAACTTGTTCGGAAATAATCGTGAATGGGCGGGAAATTTAAATAATTTTAAAATAAGCTTATAGATTGAACACCACGTGACCTACTCTATCAACCCCGTATCCAATATCCAAATTTTAACTCTTTTCCCAAATTATGCATGTGTGTAAACTGCGAGACCATGCATGCGACAGAGAAAGTATAAGAACTTAAGTGGTCCTAGCAAAATCGCTATCCAAACGGCACTCGATCCAGTATAGGTACTTTAGTTAATATTTTGTCCACCGAGCAAACCAAAATGTGTAGTAAGTTGATGCGTTTTTTTGTCTAAGTAATCACCCAGAAAGGCCTTAACCATACTTTTTGTTAAATATATATTTATTATAGAGATCGTTATCAGCCGGGATGCCGAAGGCACTTTTGCCGCTATGTGTGCACATATAACTTGTAGTTTTCGAGAAAAACCAATTCGGGTCTACTACGCAGGGGCCAAAAAGGCACTAATTTAAAATCACTTCAAAATATCTTGAGTTTCACATCAAATTAAGGGGAATTTTGCAATTAATCGGATAATCGAAACAAAATTTTTGTATAAGGTGTCATAAAAGAGTTATAGTGACAAAAAGACGCTAACTTAAAATGGTTTCAAAATATATTGAGTTTCACATCAAATTAAAGGAAATTTTGCATATAATCGGAAAATCGAAACAAAATTTTTGTATAAGGTGTCATAAAAGAGTTATAGTGACAAAAAGGCGCTAACTTAAAATGGTTTAAAAATATATTGGGTTTTACATCAAATTTTAGGGAATTTTGCAAATAATCGGAAAATCGAAACAAAATTTGTGTATAAGGTGTCATAAAAGAGTTATAGTGACAGAAAGGTGCTAACTTAAAATAGTTTCAAAATATATTGAGTTTTACATCAAATTTAAGAGAATTTTGCAAATAATTGGAAAATCGAAACAAAATTTTTGTACAAGGTGTCATAAAAGAGTTATATTGACAAAAGGCGCTAACTTGAAATGGTTTTAAAATATATTGAGTTTTACATCAAATTAAAGGAAATTTTGCATATAATCGGAAAATCGAAACAAAATTTTTGTATAAGGTGTCATAAAAGAGTTATAGTGACCAAAAGGCGCTAATTTAAAATGGTTTCAATATATATTGAGTTTTACATCAAATTAAAGGGAATTTTGCAATTAATCGGAAAATCGAAACAAAATTTTTGTATAAGGTGTCATAAAAGAGTTATAGTGACTAAAAGGCGCTAACTTAAAATGGTTTCAGAATATATTGAGTATTACATCAAATTAAAGGGAATTTTGCAAATAATCGGAAAATCGAAACAAAATTTTTGTATAAGGTGTCATAAAAGAGTTATAGTGACAAAAAGGCGCTAACTTAAAATGGTTTCAAAATATATTGAGTTTTACATCAAATTTAAGGGAATTTTGCAAATAATCAGAAAATCGAAACAAAATTTTTGTATAAGGTGCCATAAAAGAGTTATAGTGACAAAAAGGCGGTAACTTAAAATGGTATCAAGATATATTGAGTTTTACATCAAATTAAAGAGAATTTTGCAAATAATCGGAAAATCGAAACAAAATTTTTGTATAAAGGGTCATAAAAGAGTTATAGTGACAAAAAGGCGCTAACTTAAAATGGTTTCAAAATATATTGAGTTTTACATCTAATTTAAGAGAATTTTGCAAATAATTTAAAAATCGAAACAAAATTTTTGTATAAGGTGTCATAAAAGAGTTATAGTGACAAAAAGGCGCTAACTTGAAATGGTTTCAAAATATATTGAGTTT
>MU184370.1:95910-121214 GCA_016904865.1 Pissodes strobi | reverse complement strand
ACATCAAATTTAAGGGAATTTTGCAAATAATCGAAAAATCGAAACAAAATTTTTGTATAAGGTGTCATAAAAGAGTTATAGTGACAAAAAGGCGCTAACTTAAAATGGTTTCAAAATATATTGAGTTTTACATCAAATTAAAGGGAATTTTGCAAATAATCGGAAAATCGAAACAAAATTTTTGTATAAGGTGTCGTAACTTAAAATGTAGCATTTCAAAAATTTTACTAGTGATCAATAAGAAATAATTTTTCATATTTATAAATCGTTTGATTTACGTTTAACTTGCACAACAAATTAGTACCAAAATAAGAAATAAATGTACTACTATTAACGGTAAATCAATCATTTAATATACAGGCAGGAAGAAAAATATAGAATCGAGCTTAATTTTCAAAGCTTGTATGTATGTATAGGTAGGTACATCAAATTTTAAGTCGTAAGATTTAGCTTTTCAGACCTAATTTTTAAAACAAATTCTAGGTAATACTTGTTCACTCAAATACAGTACAGAGTATAAAAATGAGTGAAATATTTTTTATTTTGACGAAATATTTTTTAATTTATAAAATTAACTGCATTTTCACGCAATAAAATTGATGAAAATAGCATTTTAAAATGGATATATTTTGCTGCGTTGCGTTGGTGACCGAATAATAATGTAATACGAAAGACTGACTTGGGGTAGTTTTTCCATGCCTTCAACAACCACTATCACCTGATATATCGAGTTTGGTATCAAATTAATGGGAAAATTACAAATAATCGAAAAGTTGAAACGAAATTTTTATATCGGTTACCGTAAAGGCATAGCATTTTTACTTAAACTAAGGTTTACGTGAATACACACTGAGAGTAGAAAAGACACGCATTAATCGTAATTACTATAGCGAGGCTGACTTTACTGGAATTAAGTCCTCCATCATTCCGATGGTGCAGAAGAGAGAGAGGTTGCAAGTTAGACAGTTCTGTTCGCCATCTTGTCGATGGGGTTAACGGGTGGTTGTCTGTGCCACCGACCTACTTCTGACTCTAAGATTCGAGCATGTTTCAAGCATTCCAGATTAAATTACTTTACCACTTAAAATCGTACAAGAAATATTAATATATTTTACATGCAAGTGCAATGGCTATTTCAGAAAATGATTTTGTACTTGCTTCAGAAATTTCAATATTTTTATTCTTGAACATCGACACTTCTATAAAGTAACTGAGATAATGAAAGTTGAATGCACGGAACCAAAAATCTAAGCTCAACATTCTGACATAAAAAACGAATAGAATCCAATAGGTAGTCAAATGCATTTAAAATAAAGGATACAACTATGCTCGCCATTGAATCTGCATACGTCAAATAATCCTCGAAAATTTGTTATTAATATTAGCTGACGAAGAAGAAATGAGGCTAATTCTCGAAAATAGCTAAAATATATGTAATGGTTTTACCAAGGGTGTCACCTTGTGTCGACTATTTGCCCTTATATGTCTTTAAAGGGATCCCGCCTGTCACGATATTAAACCCTAACGGTATATTTATCAAGGATGTTTAACATTTAACCTCGAGAAATTCCAAGGGATCCGTTGGCTAATTCTGACAATCGGCTTGAATGACATCGAATTGATTGAGATAATTTAGGATTGAACGAATGATTACTTTGTACTATTAACTCGTATTGAACTTTAAAATATTTATTTGCTTAGATGACATTAATTAAAATATTTCATGCCTATAAAAATCAAGTAGCTTTCCAGCTTAGTTTATTTTGGTGGCAGCACGTGAATAATGGATTTTTATTCAATGAGCGTGAATAAACGGTATATGATATGAAACGAAAACTAAAATTATATCAGGTGATGTAATCAGTTATCACAACGCTAAAAAATCGATAAAATATTTGCCTATGTTTTATGGAGAACTTTTAATAGAACAATAAACATTCTTAACTTACAACTATGACAGATAACTTTAAATAAGATGTTGTTAATGAACTTCATAAGCCAAGGAGAAAATATTACAAGTTTAAGTGATTTATTGCAAGCTGATTTAGTTGAAATGATACCTTATTGAAATTCAATAAAGGATATCGTTACATGTTAGTAGTAATTAATGTATTCTCAAAATATGTTTGGATAGAACCAATCAAATGAAAATCAGGAAAAGAAGTTACTCAGGCTATGAGTGCCCCATCTATATAATAGAATATAATATAAAAACAGGCATTAACCAAGCGACACTTACCTTACTGGGATTAAGTCCTCCATTATTCCGAGGGAGCTAAAGAGAGAGGTTGCGTCACTGAGCGCCACAGGCCACAGGGATTGTTTACTTTCAATAGTTAAACAAGTTAGAGAGTGTGCGGTTTTCACTATTCAATAGGGAAGGAATGGAATGGATGGATGGATAGCGTAGATAAAGGAAATATCATTAGTTTTCTGTCGTCGGCGTCGATGCGGATTTCCAGATATTCACACAAATTTTCCGAAAAAATCGTTCAAAACAGCAGACTCCCGGAAATCTGCGATTTAAAAATTAACTAAACACGATAGGAAACTGCGGTTTTCACTGTTCAATAGAGAAGAAATAGTTCTATAAATATCGAAATATTCAAGCTGCTCTAACATGTTCCACGTATTTTATAGGCGCTCAAATTCATGTTAAAAACCAAGAAAAAATGTAATAAGTTTTTTATAAAGTCATATTTCAAAAATTATTCATTTTCCGGAATAACTGTACTCCTTTTCGAATTCAGCAGGTTCAAAAGTATAAAACTGTAGTTATACCCATTTTTCCAAAAAATGTTAAAGTTAATGTGTCGATATGGAATTTTCTTTCCCTTCCTTCAAGCACTATCTTCTAGCATGGACTTGTATAACATAGAAAAGCTAAGTGCAATATTAGTGAATAAGTAAAAAATCCCCTGATGGTTTGGAAAATCTCTATATAAGCACTAAATAATGGTCGTTTTTAAGGTCCTGTTTCAGTTCTTGGGGACAGTTAGTGGGTTTCCTCGTTTTAATGCAGCACGTGAATAATGGATTATTATCCAACGAGCGTGAATAAGGGACACTATAAGACAGAATAGAATAAAAAAATAAACATTAATCGCGAATACTTTAGTGATACTTATTTTACTGGGATTAAGTCCTCCATCATTCCGATGGAGCTAAAAAAAGAGGATGCGTCACTGAGCGCCACAGGGATTGCTTACTTTCTATAGTTAAACAGGTTAAAGAGATTGAGGTTTCATTTATTCAATAGAGAAAGAATGGAATGGATAGCGTAGATAAATGAAATATCATTAGATTTTCTCACGTCGGCGTCGGTGCGGATTTCCAGATATTCACACACATTTTGCGAAAAAATCGTTCAAAACAGCAGAACCGCGGAAATCTGCGATTTTAAAATTAACCAAACACGACAGAAACCTGTGGTTTTCACTATTCAATAGAGATGGAATAGTTCTATAAATCTTCAAATATTCCAGCTGTTTAACATGTTTCACGTGTTTACATAGCGGCTCGAATTCGAGTTAAAAACCGAGAGAAATTGTAATCAGTTCCTTTTAAATTCATATTTCAAAAACTAATCATTTTCCGAAAAAACGGTGGTCATTTTCAAATTCAGCAGGTTTGAAAGTATAAGTCTAGTTCCAAAAAATGAATTTTTTCAAAAATTTTTAAAATTAATGTGTCCATATGAAATTTTCTTTCCCTTCTTTAAAATTTTTTTTTGGTAAGGTAGTGGAACTCATTTTTTACAAGCACCCTTCCCGGCATGAAGGAAGGGTAGTGTGGAGCTCTTCCTGTACATATTCTATGCAGGAACCTACCCACTAAACCACCACCGTCGACAAAGTCTCGTCCTCGCGCCATCGCTTACGGGGAAACCCTGTATAACCATTGCCTATTATGTGTCATGCCATTTACAGGGTCTACTCATTAATATGGTTCTCTTGTTTTGATCTACAAGCTCTGAGGAGAAGAGGGAAGGTAGGGGGGAGGGGTTATTCCATCACTCTAATTAGCCCTTCTTTGGTCCTCTTGTAGTAACGTTTTCTTCTGTTTTTCTCCACCTCCGGGTCATAATAACACCCTCTAACCTACACCCTAACTCCCTCAGTTCTGCATTTTCGTGTATTGTTATGTTTGCAAAAAACTTTGTCGCCTTTATCTTTAATGAACTTGGGACGTGTGGTCCACTTCAGGTCATTTTGTATGTCTCTATTCCTTATATACCAGGGGGCGTTGATCGCTTTTCTAAGAGCCTGGTTTTCTAGTGCTGCGCGCTTCCTCAAGTTCATAATGCTGACCGTCCCACCCCTACAGATGAACAATAAGTAACTTGAGATCCATTGATCGTCTTTATTATTGTTAACTTTGAAGAAATGTCCATCTCACTGTCTCTACCTATAATAGGATAAAGAAAATTATAGGCTCTTTTTGCTTTTAGTCTGACTTCCGCCCTGTGTCAATGCCAACACAACCTCTGTTTTATTTCCTTTTCCCACATAATGGGGACGTTGTTAACTTTTACATTTCTACCATGAAGTCTTCTCTTCTGAAAAATAATGGCTTGAGTTTTGTTCTCATTTACCTTAATTAACAGTCCAGTCTAAGTAAGCCTCAATCTCCTCTTGCAAACCTTCGCTGATTATTTGGGGGTCACTATGCCTGAAGAGAAAAGCAGTATCATCCGCATAGAGATCCATGATTCCCTTGTTGGTGTTTGGAACATCACAAGTATATACATTGTAAAGGATTGGTCCTAGAACGAATCCTTGTGGGACACCCGCATTTGCAAGTCTAATGCTTAAAAGTTCACTTACCACTTTTCATTAATCCACAAGTCTCAAGCGGGAAACCCAGCTTAATTATTTTGCTGTTGGGAGGGATTCCAGGTAGCCCTTCCTTATTACTTTAGTAACCGAACACTTCTTATAGGTGTTGGACATTACCTCTGCTAGATTCTGCACAATCTGCTCCAGAAATTCTTCATTTAGAATTTTCCTTACTTTACTTGTATGATACCCAATTGGTGACTGTCTTCTTTATTTGCATCCTCATAGATGTTACTATCCTAATTCGCAGCATTACCGGATTGTGATCCGAGGATCCTTCACTTAAACTGGATATTTCATAGTCTTCATTAAGATTCTTAATAATTGCAACATCTAGAACCTGAGGAGTTCCCAAAGCAGAGGATAAGTAAGTTGGCTCAACTGCTCCGAGAACTACCGCTCCGATACTCTCAGCCGTCTCAGCTAAGATTTTCCCACTTGGACATTGGTAGGTACTCTTCTAGCAGCGGTCTTTCCCTGAATAGTTCTCTAATTTCTACTGCCTGAATGTGGACGACTGGTCTCTTATATACTGAAGTAACTTTAAGACGTCTTCGGTCAAGCATCAGGGCAACTGGCTAATTTTCAATATCCCCATCTTCTATTGAGCCAAGCAGATAATGCTGAATATCATTCCTCACCAAAACCGCAACCCCCCCCCCCCCACTCCAGGGGATCTTCCATTTTTACTAAAAAATCTGTATTTAGGAAACGGCATTCTTACTTCAGCCCCAAGTAGCGTTTCCTGCAGCAGCAGTACTTGGGGCTGATTGTCTTTTAAAAATAAATCCACTTCTCTTTTCCTGGTCCTTAATCCTCTAACATTCCATGATATTATATATAACTTATCCATTAAGGTCTTCGAATATTTCTTTAAGTGCCTGCAGGAGAGCTTTTTTTTAATTGATGCTACTTGAGTTGTATTTATTGAACTTTCTTCCTGTTGTCTTCTTTGATTACTTATATTGTTAGCGTCTTTAGGTACCTCTCCAGAGGTGCGTTTACCCGCTTCCTGCCTGTTACCATAAATCATCTGGTATTTTGGGCAGCCTCTATGATTAGCTGGGTGACCCTCTTGACCACAGTTAACACATTTGGCGTTTCTCTCATTTGGGTCCGCTGGCTTTGGGAGTGCGCAGTCCCTCGAGGGGTGATTTCCCGCGCACTTCACGCATCTATCGTTCATATGGCAGCTGGCTTATTCGTGACCATATCTTTGGCATTTATAGCACTGAGTAGGTCCGGGGAGTTTGTTTTTAGGGACTATCCTTATAACCATGTCCAATAATCTGTCTACTTCGAATATCTCTTTCTTCCCTGATTTGATAGTGATTAACGGAAGCGGCTGCTTTGTTTTAAAATCCATCATCTTACTAACTTCAACGTCGTGGAAACCTAGCTCACTGAGTTCAAGTCCGATGATTTCTATGGCAGTATCACTATCCAGTCCTCTCAAGATGCCATGATGTTTTTTTCTCTGCTTCCAATCTGTATGAGTAGTATGGGGTACCTGTTTCAGACAGGTACCTAGTCATCATTCTGTGTGCGTCCTCACTTTTTACATAAATTTTGATATCATCACCCTGCTTTTTAGCATAATCAAGATCAATACCGGCTGGCTTTAATTTATCTCTCAAGTTTATCCATCTCTTGTTCCCCTGCAGGATTATTGGCGGGATTGTCCTAACCTGCTGAGCATACGTCATTATTCCTCTTCCCGTATCTTCTACTTGTTTTACTCTCTTCGAGGCAGCTTCACCACTACCTAGCCTGAGCCATTCTGAAACATCCCGACTGACTCGCGTGGGGTTCAATCCTTACATGTCTTGGGCTCTTATTTTGTCAAGGGAGACTCTTTATTTCAGCCCTTATTTTTCTCAGCTCATTCTTTCCATTTTCATAGTCCTCCTTTCTTCGGCAAGCATTATCTTCTAGTACGTACTTGTATAACATAGAAAGGCTTAGTGCAATATTAGTGAATAAGGAGAAAATACCCTAATGGTTTGAAAAATCTCTATATAAGCACTAAATAATGGTCGTGTTTAAGGTCCCATTTCAGTTCCTGGGGACAGTTAATGGGTTTCCTCGTTTTGATGGCAGCACGTGAATAATGTATTATTATTCAACGAGCGTGAATAAGGGACACTCTAGAACAGAATAGAATAGAAAAACAAGCATTAATCGCGAATACTATATTGACACTTACTTTACTGGGATTTAGTGCTCCATCATTCCGATGGAGCTAAAGAGAGAGGTTGCGTCACTGAGCGCCACAGGGATTGCTTACTTTCTGTAGTTAAACAAGTTAGGGATTGTGCGGGTTTCACTATTTAATAGAGAAAGAATAGAAAGTATAGCGTAGATAAAGAAAATATTATTAAAAAAATACCCTAATGGTTTTGAAAATCTCTATTCAGCCTATTCCACACATCGTCGAGTGAAGGCCTCCCTTAACATCTGCCATTCTCCTCTATTATTGGTTTTCCTTATCCAGTCGTATCCTGCCAGTCTTTTTATATCATCCGACCATCTCGTTTGCGGTCTACCTCTACTTCTTTTGTTTTCCCATGGTCTCCATTCTATCATGCTTCGCGTCCATCTGTTGTCTGTCATTCTTCCAATATGTCCCGCCCATTTCCACTTTAGTGCACTTATTTTTTCTATAATATCTTTAACTTTAGTTCTTCTTATTTCTGTGTTGGTAATGCGGTCTTGTAGTTTGATGTTTAGGATTCGTCTTTCCATGGCTCGCTGTGTTACTTGTAATATATTTATAATATTCTTGTTTAGTGCCCAGGTCTCTGTTCCATAAGTGAGAACCGGTAGGACATACTAGTTGAAAACTCTAGCTTTTATTGTATTTGGCATGTCGGATTTAAAGACATCTTGCATTCTCCCAAATGCTGACCATGCCAAGGATATTCGGCGTGATAAATCTGCAGTCAGATTGTTTTTGTTATATGTATCTTTTGACCCAAGTATATATATGATTCTACTTTTTCAACTCGTCGGTTATTTATGGCTATATTATGTTGATTCTGATGTGTATCATTGGTTATGTACTTAGTTTTGTTAATATTGATTTTTAGGCCTATTTGCTCTGATTTCTCGTTTAGTTCATCAATCATACTCTGTAGTTCATCTTGGTCACGTGCTATCAATGTGATTTTTAGCTCCATCATTCCGATGGAGCTAAAAAGGGAGAGGATGCGTCACTGAGAACCACGGGGATTGCTTATTTTCTATAGTTCAATAAGTGTGCGGTTTCACAAATGCTGGGATCCTTTGTTCTGTTACTTCCACTTGAAAGTAAGTCTACGTGAGTCGCGGACGCAACACCCACGATCGAAAGGTAGGTCCACGAAACGCTAGAGCCAATCACAGAGAGTTCGTAGATTCGGTAGGGTTATGAGCTAAAAGTAGATAGGCGTAGGGTACTCCTTTCGCAGTCTATTGGATTCGTACGCGAGGATTTCTCGCGCCAGCTTCGAGAGATCGATGATTTAATTTTATCAAAAATGGATTTAGAAAAACGTAATTGAATAATTTAAAATAGCAGGAAATTCGCTGCGTTACATTTTCTCCATGTAATTTTAATTCTATGCAGATGATTTCCTTGTTAAGCGCTTTAATGTAGTTTCTTTTTCGTAGTTTTCAACTCCTTATTATTCCATAATTAAAGAAGTATATTTACTTCCAGTTCACCTGGTGGAAGTGTAGGTGGCAGTAAATTATCTTTTAATTTGTTTTCTAGTGCCTGTCTTTATAATATAATTTACTTCGGATTTCTTATATCATCCTTTGAATTTCGTCTAGCCTTTATTTTTCCATCTTTTTTTCGTTTCTACACGAAATTTTCTCATTGCCTTTCTGTTCTCTCTTTGCTGTTCTTCATTATTAAGGCTTTATTTTTTTTTTGTTACTTGACATTTACCAGACACAGAACTTGAAAACTAGATAATCAGCAAACTTCTTTGGAACATCTCTATCTAAGACATAGCAAACGTTATCTTCTCGTACGTTCCTGTATGCAGTGCAATATCAGGAATATGTAGAAAACACACTAATGGTTTAGAAAATCTCTATATAAGTATTAAATAATAGTCGTTTTTAGGGTCCTGCTTCAGTTTTTGGGTTTTCCTCGTTAATATATCTTCCTCACACTAATACACCAAAGCCAGGCCTGCGGCATATCACCCTCTCTCTTTCGCCTCATAAAAATGAATCAACGTCTCACTATAATACCCCGTAAACCACTTCAACAAACATATCTAATAGTTCCATATCAAGATGTCGCGTTACATGTATATGAATATATAGCCAAATCTCGGGGTATTAGGATGTTATGTATATACGAACTCCATTGTCTAAAGGAGTTCTCTTAGGGTATCTGTATTGTCTTAATTAGGACAAAGCTTATTATGGAACTTTTCGCCCCAGTTGAATTATATGAAGCGGGCTTTAGTTGTTTAAAAGGGATAGAGCAAAGTTTGACAATGGTAAATGGAGGTTTTCACTTTTAGCTAATATAAATATGGCCGTAAAATGATAATGATATAAAGTTGAATCCAAATTTAGATTGCAGCTTAACATTAACGGTAATGAATATGAAAATAGGCAACTAATCGCAACGTACCAGAATTTTTCTGTCACATATTTGCACCATTTACTAATGTTGATTCATATTTTACTTTATTGTAATTTAAAGAAAAAAATTTTTTTTGGATGCAATTATTGCAAAAATTGCAACAACAAAAATTATTCACATCTAAAAATACTCGAAACTAACAATGCAACTAAGAACAATACAGAACACAAGGCATAAATAGTCAGGTTACAGGAGGTCAGTAAAGTTGGACTGGAGGTAATCCTCAAATGAGTAAAAGGCGTTCTTAATCTTGGCCTTGAATGCAGTAAGGGGCAGATCCTTAACGGAGACAGGCAATACATTGAAAAACTGTATCCCCTAATAAGATGTGCCATTGTGGGATTTGTAAAGCCTCTGATACGGCGGCACCAAGGAGCCCTTGGTCCTAGTGCAGTATGAGTGAACGTCAGCATGAGTCATAACCTTCCCAAGGTTTTCCCTGACAAATAGTAGGTATAGGAGAATATAAGCACAAGGCAGGGTAAGAATTCTCAGTTTTCCGAATTGTAATCTGCAGCATTCTCTATAGCCCAGATTAGCCAACACTCTTATACATCTGGGTTGTAATGCAAATATTTTGAACAGATAGGCAGAGTAGCCCCAATTAAACACACAGTATGTCATTATGGAGTGGAAGTATCCAAAATATGCACTTCTGAGTGTCCAAGTTGAAACTGAGATGGATACATTTTTTATTAGGAATATACCTTGATAATTTGGACGAGAGTTCCTCAACAGGTGACTGCCAGGTCAATCCCGCATCTAGGGTGATACCAAGAAAAGCTATGGTATCATCCAGAGTTTGTTGACAAGCAGTGGCGGCTCGCGGCTTTGAAAAGTGGGGAAGAGCTGCTGACATTGACAGAGGGAACAGCTCCGCCGCCGCAGGCGAAAAATTTTTGGGGTCCACGCAGTGCCAAAATTTGTTAATAATTATTACCGGTTATTTTAGGTAAATCATCAAAAAATAAAAAATATTCATAATGTATTAGCAACAAATAATTTTGTTGCTAATACAAATGTCTACGAATAATACACTAAAACTAGAATATATAGAAAATATCTCTTGTATAATGGATCAACCGTTGAATGTAAATAAAAAATAATTCCAAGAATTCATAGCGGAATGTCCCCTAATAAACTCGCAATAAACGAAACAACCTGCTTTCGCGTTGATCTGAGAATGGAAGTGCTACACGCCAGCTCTTCCAAACATTACAAACCAAACAAATGTACGACCATTACGACGTCATCGTTGTCATGGCAACCAAGTAGTTGCGCTTATACTTTTGATGACTCGACGGCTCTCGAGCAATACCTCTTCCATAAAGGTCTACATAAATGATAATGAAATTGTTACTGCTGTCGGCGCGTACGCGAAAAGAAATAAACATTTTCTTGTGGGTTCACCTCTGTTTTATTCCATAGTGGACTTAACGGGCAATGTGCAGGTGGCGAGATTCTTATGAAGCTTTGATTTTAATATTTGAAAATTGAATTATTAGTTATTAGAGGGGTAACGGGAAACAGATTATTCCTAAACTAAGAACATTTTATCATTGAATCTTATTAGTATATTATGATATAAGTGTATAAGAGGGCCTTTAAAGCACGCGCGACATATTTCAAAACACGACGCGCAGCGGAGTGTTTTGTAAGTCGCAAGGGCTTTAAAGGCCTCTTATACACGTATATCATACGCTATTTTTTATTGCGAATGCATCATAATCTCAAAAATGTTTTAAATATTAAACTTAAGGGATATATTGACGAATATATTAATCACATTTGACATGATCAAATATTTCTATAGCAACCTTTAAAAAAGTAGGCGCATCATAAACATCATTTTAAGCACGCTGCAGCGTGCGATAATCGTTGATTATGATGCATGTGTAATAAAAAGTATATTATTTTACTGATGAATGAATTAATTGTATTTCCTATTTAAATTATATTTTCTTGAGGAAGTGGCACTTCCCCTACTTCCGCTGAATAGCTGCCACTGTTGACAAGAACTACAATCTCTAAGGGAGAAAATTATATTCTGGGTTTTGGACTCATTTAAGCTTAATCGATTTGATATCGCCCACTCCGTCAGTCCAGTGTATAACTGATCAGCCGTGATACCAAGGCTGGGCAGGCTACCATCAGCAATCAAAGATGTTGTGTCTACAGCATAAAGATAAAATACATACCCAGGATGACAGCTGGGTAGATCACCGAGTCTTTCGTTACCCCATGTGTCAACAACAAACTCTGGAACCTTTAAATTGAACATGTTGACTCCTGTCTGATAAGTAAGACTGTGCAGTTTAATACTTATATTGTCAAATTTGTACTAAGCGAGCTTCTGACGAAGTATAATATGCTCTACACAATCGAAAGCTCTTGACAAATCGTACAATGTTGCCTGAGTGTGCAAACTGCAATCAAAACCCTCCAGAATTTGGTCACAGAAGTCCCTGAGTGCTGAATCGGGGAGTGTTGATGTTTAAAGCCATGTTGCTTAACATAAAACAATGAATTTTGTTCAAAGTAATCCTCAATTTGACTCTTCAGTCAGGTCTCAAGAATTTTACCAAAAATTGGGACTGGAGAAATTGGCCGATGACAGGTCACCTGACAAAATGCAAAGCCAGGACCACAATTACCAGTCAAATAAGTCAAAGGGAGCAACTATTGTTTTAACGTGGTTGGGGCATTAACAAAATGACAAACATTTAATTGGCTTGGTATCATCTCTTTAACGTTATTGCTGAAAGCTTTTATGACTTTCCACATAGCTTGAGACGGATTACTAGCTTGATTTATAAATTTATCATTTGCCTCCACTTTATTCATTTGAATCTTACTGCGATAATGAGCGTGGTAGTTCCGTACAGCTTCAGCAGACCCCAAGTTGGGATACTTCTGGTTAACCTGCCTTAAAAGACAAAATCTATCCCTCATTTCCCTCAGAGAATTATTGTCAAACCACTGATATCCTGATTTGGATTTCAACTCAAAAGAACCAAGGTAGGCATCAATAAGGATATCCACAAAGCATGTGAAGGATGCATTAACATCATCAGAACTAAGCATATGCTCCCAACTTATTGTCTCCACTGAGTTGTAGAAATTCAGTAAACCCAAATCTGTTATAAGACGATAGCTGACACGTGCAGCCTCACCCATTTTTAACGCACCCTGTTTGAATTGAAAGAAAATATTCAGATGGTCTAACAGAGAGACATCACTAACAGTAGCTATATATGAGGATCCAGGATTATTTGTAAAAACATTATCCAGAGAATCTTTACCCTTGGTGGGCTCTTTTATTGATGGATTAAATCCAAAACTGGAGAAGAGGTCAGCAACTCTACGAGACCGACCCTGGATAGGGTTAAACCTCACATTAAAGTCACTAGTGTCAGTAATAGTTAATCCAGTCAGAAAATCTTCCAACCCATCAAGGCAATTGTCAAAGTTACCTGATGGAGACCGATATATAGTATAAATCAGAGATTCCTCACATCTACTCCCAGCAGCCTCGAAATCCAACTCTCACACAACTCCCGGGGGCGCAACACCAATAGACTGACACTTTACTGATTCATGAGCAAATATACACACCCCTCCATGTCTCTTGTCTGCCTTACAAAATTAGAAATCAGGTTATATGTGTCACACCTAGCTCCGTTTCGGACAGCGAGTGTTCATTAAGACAGAGGATTCTAATCCTAGGATTAGTCTTAAGGAATACCTCCAATTCGTGTATCTTTAACGTAGTGACTGAATACTTAGGTGTAATATGTATGACATTATTAAACTTATTGGTGGCTCTTACTTCATTTGGTTGAAAAATCGGCGCCGTTGATTTAAAAACTTTCTTGCAACCACACACTTGGGCCAAATCCCTGAGTCCAATACCTGGGTCATAATGTCAGGGTTTGCTCCAATTTTAAGAGACTTGGGTTGGTCACACTCACCATTTGGAAAACCCTGAGAGCTAAGGTACGACAAGACATCCTCTACAGAATTGTCCTTGGCCATTCCTGATATAAAAATCCAGGGGCGATTGCGAGTTCCATGGTTGGGCATACTTGATTGCATGCGAGTTCTTTAATGATACGTGTCCCGTTAGAGACTCATTAGCCAAGTTTCCACCAGTACGAGCCTGAAGCGCGACCTTTGTACCCCTTCCATCCATAGTAGGTTTGGGGGCATCTTGGAGAGCATGTTAACCATTTCGACATTTGTATCCTTTAATATGTTGATACGCTGGTTAATTTCATTGGTTTGTAGAGAAAGTTCATGCTTAATAAAAATCTTCAGAGATTGCGCTAGCATGTTCCCATCTTTACTGCAAGTCAGGTTATATGCGGCAGGGGAGCAGCAGGCATCAGCATTTAAAGGAATAGAAATAGATGATATTATGAAAACTGCTTGCATTTGTAGTAAGATCAACCACATTAGTGATAGCTTCAGATACTGCAATAGTAGGTATCTTAGGTATGGGTTGTTGTTCTACTACTGTGTTTGCATCACTCCTCCCTGAGCCATTGGAAACTGCCTAAGGCAATCGTACAGATGGATTTATGCAATTTTCAAAAGACCCAATTTGTGATTTGAGAGATTTAAGTTCAGTATCAAAACACTATTAAAGAAGGTGTTTTTGGCCATCTCTTTTTAATTGACCCAACCAAACTTCTGAGTTCCTCCAGTTCTAGTTTCAGGTTCGGTAACTCCTTGATAGCTGACGCTCAGTCGGGACAGAAGAAAAACATTCCTCTTGATCGGCTGGGAGCACACACAGTATATTCCCTACAGACCACTCTTTTGCAGGTATCACAGGCAGAGCCAAATAAATCAGTTTTCTCATCTTTTGGTTTTAATTCACATGGTTGATGGCATTTGTAGCAATTCAAGGCATTGGAACTCATATTTACGAAATCTTCGTTAGGAATATCGATATCCACGTCCAGCTCTATAACGCACCAAAATGAAAAATATCAATCTCAACGCTGAGCTTTATTAAATACCAAAATGAGCTGGCAACGTCGGTATGAGGTCCAATTAGAAGCTGGTTTGCGTCGACTTGTCAACACTGTCAACATCAGCTGATGAATACAATGTCAGAATGTGTTTTTCGAGTCCAGGAAAATTGAAAAGTTCTTACTGAAAAATACTGAATCCAGTGTGTTCTTCAATTGACCATGTAGAGGAGGTACGGAGCACCGCAAGTCGGAAAGTCGTATCACAAAAAACAATTCACAAACTACTAAAAGGTTGAAACTTTTGTCGCTAAATAAGTTTTAAACTAAATTATACAATTTATTTCTATTTTAAAAGTTAGACACCTTTAAAATGTTTAAAAAGAATCAACTTATGCCAAAAATTGATTATATATGCCCTTTCTCTAAAGAGACAATCTTAGCTGCAACTCAGTAAAAAAAGAGCATATGCCAAATACAGTCACAAGTTAACATGTTCAATTTTCCATCGCTTGTTTTCCGATATGAATACATCGTTGTAGTCTCTAGACACTTGAGCAACCACCCATATTTCTCCACCTAGTTTAGACAACTTCATGCCTCTTACCGACACTTAATTCTATTCTCAGTTATATTTAATATAATTAAATGAATGTAAGCCACATCAGTTTCGTTTTAAGAATAATAAGAGCAATCTTTGAAATTGCGAAATTTTAAGGGAGCACACAATGGAAAAGGAGCATTTTCTTATTTATTAGTGGCTAAATCTATTCACTTAGCAATATTCTTTTCCGCAGTGACTTACTGTGCATTCCAACACTTCCTAAAGATAAATTATTTCGTGGCTTATGGCTAAAATAAATTGTATAATTTCTACTTAAATAAAATATAGGCTGACGCTAGCACCTACTATTTTAATGGGATACTTATTAACTTCTCGAATACATACTACAATAAATGTTTCCAAATATACAGGCACTCTACGCATTATGATTTAAAACTAAACTTACTCTCCAATGCTTAATGTTAACCCGGAATCTGCCATCCTAGCCTCTATCGCTTCTTTTGACCACCTTCTCCCTCGACGGATGACGAATTTCAAACAACGTTTCTTTACATTACTTTTCAAGCCGACGCGACGACATGAATTTACTTAATTTCTTAGTTACTTCCACTAGAATCTACACTGTGAGACACTAAATTCGGTTTGGTCAAAACTAAGATCATAGAACATATTTGAAAATTAAGGTTAATTTTTTAAACTTTTCGAGCCTCTTTTGAGCATTATGTCTGACTGCAAGGGAGTTTCTGGTCAAACTTATAAACAGAGCCCTTATATTATGACCTACTGCAAATTAATATTCAGTTAAGACTAATTTTTCTCCGATTATGTCGCGTTTTTATAGCAGATTTTTGACGCGTTTGTTCCCCAGAAAAATCCGAAATCTGTACATATGCAAGAAAACAAGTGTAAGGTGTAAATGCCTCAATTTTCGACGAAAACAACTGTTCGAGTTTTAACTGATTTTAAATTCCAATATCCCAAGTGTTCAAAATTTTTCATGCCAAGCTTGGGTTCGTTACGGAAATTAGTTCACACATGTGTAAGTTTAGAGTCTAAGCGGTATTTGAACCTTATAAGGTCATGACTTTTCATCTTTCGTTTTAATTCGCTGAGATTAGAATTAGAAACGCCCCTAGCCAATGACTTTCCTTCTAGAACAAAGTTTGGGGGACCTGCGTAAGAATATTTGACCGCAGATGATCTTCTTTCTAGTTAGTTTGGGTTCGAGACACTTTAGAGACACTTTTTTGCGATATTAGTATATTATGCAAATGAATCTGTTTAGAAACAAAAAACGATACAATAAAGCACATTTATGGAATTCCCAATTTAAAAGATCCCAATGACCAATTTTTACCATTTAATCGGAAAAGGGACGCTTTCAATGGATCAGAAATTGAAAGCCTTTTACGCTTTTATAGCTCGCTTGACGCTTTAATTGATCTTTATGCGTTTAATCTAAAGATGAGCGTCTGCTTTCAATCAATAAAAAGGAGTCATAAAGGCCGGATTTAAGAAATAATTGGGGCAAAGGGAAGCGATAATTTCCCGATAATTTGGTGTGAGGCGGCAATAAAGTTATTTTTTTTTCTGTTGGGAAATTTAATGTTTTTTTACGATTTTCGTGGGCTTAAGGTACGTATTAAAATGCGTGGAACACAATAGTGTATATATTGCACAATTAATTTTGTAAACTATTAGCCTATCAGCATCACGAATGTACAAGAAATTAAACGAATATATACAGACTTGGGACTATTTTTATGGAGCTTTCACAACGTGGCATTCCGCCCCTATCTGCTTGGCGAAATTGGCTACATGTCTTCCTCATCCCGTTCCATCAATACATTTTATTTGCCCATCCATAGCACAAACTATCGTTCAAATTCTGGTGTGGGACGCGCAGTTTAAATTGCCAATGAATATATCTAAGCTCTATTGAGTTTTTTTTTGACTTATCCAACAACTACAGACATCTGATGCAAGGCGGGTGTTTATTTCGGATAGATTGAACTAATTTTCTCTTAGCATTAACACTTCTTCATGTGTTCTAAACAAAGTGATTATCCGTCTAAACGTTTTATTGAGAAAGCTGACATCAAAGAGTATTATTTAATTGTTGTCATTTTCGATGTGTGTCGCAGGAAAAACAGGTATGGGATTCCCTAACACAAAGACGAAAGTTCTGAGAATGTTAGCCATAACCAATTTAGAAATATCTCGCAAGTATGCTAAGTACCATGCATCTAATAGCGATCATCTTTTTCATATATAAGCATGTAACGTTGTAATTTTATCTGAATATTATATTGCGATTTTCTCTGTGTATCCGTTAAATCGCGGTATCGATTGTCACAACATTACTATTACGAGTGGATTTCAGTACTCCGACCCGTTTGACAGCAAGCGTCGTCCGAAGATGCGCATGAAAATAGGATATATCAAAGGAAGTTAGAATTGAAGGTTCTTCTCGTTTGGACTTCCTTCCATGAAGGTGCCTTATGACAATTAAGTTTCAATGATTGCCTGGTGGCATTTTTTTGTTAAGATTACAAAGCGTAGTAACACGTATCTTTTGTTAGAGCACCGGCTATGCTGTTGTGAAATATCGTGTGTAAAGCAGTGTGATAACCTTTCTATTTTAACCTCTTCGACACCAGATATCCATATGTGGATATTTGTAGGTGTGCATCAGGGTACCATGATATCCACATATGGATACGACGCATTTTAACCGTTTAACTGTCTAGAAGGATGGTATGGGACTTGAAAATTCATATTAGGGCTGGTATAGTGCAAAAAATGCTCCCACCAGCAGTATCCATATGAGGATACGCTGGTATAGCGCGATATCCATATGTGGATATACTGGTATACACCGAAATTTTATTTTTTGCTCGCTGCCATTTCATTTCTGATTATTTCTTTGTCAAAAAATTTATTTCTATTTATTTTATTCAGTAAATCCATTTTAGTTCAGCATTTTGAATACATTTTAGAAGTCTTCCATATTCCAGCTGCCAAAAGAATAAGCTAAGCGTAGTTTAGTGGACATATTCCCTAATCTTAACATATAAATTGTTACATATTTAAGCATTAGTAACTGGGTAATATTAAAATATTCTTTTAAGGATAACTCTTCTCGTTAAGTAGTATCGAGGTAATTTATTAAGTTAATGTTAAGTACCATAACTAGTGGTACTTTTTGATTTGATGTTTAATCGGAGTGATTACCAGGCCTAAATCGTATAATTGATTCTTGATTATTGTATTTTCTAGTGTTAAAGTCTCAAGATGAAGCTTAATTAATAACATAGCAATTAATATAATTATCGTAATTTGAACATTACAGCCTGTGGCATATATAGGTGAACTTAAGTGATATTCCATAAATTTCTTTAGAATAATATTAACCACCAGTTATCAGAAAATCTTCTAAATTTTAAGAAAGTAGATTGTTCTACTCAAGTAGTATTCTTTTTTTAATAAACTTGTTGTTTGATTTCCTGGAGTTTATTTTGGAAACTGTATTTAGGCTAGAATTCAATATCATTTTAATTTTTTTACGCTTTTTCACTGGGTATTTTTTTTAAATTTTATTATCCGAATTTCAGACAATTTTTTTGCAGTAAAAATTTAGTGGCGCCTGCTCTAACTGCCATAAACTTTAACCCACGCCTTTAAAAGGAACAAAACTATAAACGGCTGAGTGAGTTAGGCATATGGACCAGCTGAATGAGCATGGTTACAAACAATCAAAATATTCCCGTAGGAATTAAAACTATCGGTTCAATGCCTAAAAAATGCTGGGCTTTTCGGCCGTATTTAGCGGATTTAGGAGCTGACAGGGCAGTACCTAGAGGACATGGGGGGTTGACGTTCAAGTTCCTAAGCGAAAGGATAATATGTAAGATAAGTATTTGTAAAATAAAAAGAAAATCGCAAAGACTATGATAAGAACTAATGAATCTCCCAGTACAAGCAAAACACCTGATGTAATGATATATTTAGTTGGGCGCTAATTTGTAGCGAAAGTTAATTTATTTAATTAAGTATGGCATTGTGCGCCATTTTGTAATGCAATTGATCAGTTGGGCGTCAATTTATAACGAAATACTAGTTGTTTAAATGCATGTTTATTTTTCTTAGGGGGTCGGTCGACGTTCTTTTATTAGCAGTGATTTTTGTATGTATTGTGGGCGCCAGAGTTCCTAGAGACAATGCGAACTGAATATGAATACTTAGATATAAATAAATTTAAAGATAAGATAATCAGAAATTTGCCCTTATAATACGTGTCTCACAGACCTCTATCTTGCGATAAATTTCAAAACATCAAGAAATCGTTTATATAAATAGTGTAAAGTATTCATGTTAAAAGTAAACATGAGAAAAGTAGACATAAGGAGTTTAATCGGGGACATTGAACGTTATTTGGAAAAGTCAGCAAGAAAGTGCAAGTTCGATAGTAATTAACCCGGATTGACATATTGGGCAAAAATAATAATGGCCGCAGGAAGTGGGCGGTGCAATAGTTGCGAAAATTGATGAATGTACAGGTTATCGCTGGTTTTGGGAAACAGGAGAAACAAATGACGTCTAAGTATGAATGGCTAGTTAGAAATGATACATAGTGGAGAGTGTGATAAAAAGAGAAAGAGATAATTTTAAGGAATGTGAAAATAACAATGGGCAATAGAAAAAGGCGTGAATGAATGATAGGAAGAAAAAGTGGAATGGGGAAAGGAGATGGCAGCTAGAGAGGAGTGAGTCGAGAGCAAGGGGAGTCGAGCGGCGACAGTTGTTACGGCTAGTCGAGAGTTGGCGAAAGCCCAACTCGAGTGTTGACGGCCGTTACGGATAGTCGAGAGTTGGCGAAAGTCCAAGTCGAAAGTCCAACTGGAGTGTTGACGGTCGTTACGAGTAGTAGAGAGTTGGCGAAAGTCCAAGTCGAGAGTTGGCGAAAGTCCAAGTCGAGAGTTGGCGAAAGTCCAAGTCTAATGTTGGCGAAAGTCCAAGTCTAATGTTGGCGAAAGTCCAAGTCGAGAATTGAAAAAATTCAAGTCGGGAGTCCGATGAAAATTTGGCGTAAGTCTAACTTGCGGTTCTAAGTGAAAGTGTAAACATAGGGGCGAGAATAAGTGGCAGCCCAAGTCGATGGAGATCTAGTGGAACTCCAAAGCAGCAAAAGGCGTTCAGTAGGAGGATCTCCGTTTCGAGCCGAAGCCAGGTTGAGGGTTGAGGACTTAACGCGAGGACAATCCTAAGGTTGCTTCTAGGGAAAGAGAGATGTAAGTCAACATTATTACATTATAAATTGTGTATCTATTAAGTTAACACCCCTAACGCATTAAAATACCTCCGCAGCCGAGCGAGTAATTTATTAGTATTTAGTGTTGGGAATAAGGGCGTTTTAATCGAAGGAAGTTAGACCTACCCTTTCTGGGTAAGATCCACCCTATAGTTAAAATACCTCCGCAGTCTTAGCGAGACATAGTGGCGCAACAATATTGACACCTCCCCTAGCGTGACAAATTACAAATACGATTGATGAAATTTGAAATGGAGTTAATCTATACACTCAAATGTCAAATGCAATAATTGATGAAATTATTTGAAATAAAGTTTATGAATAAATTTGACTTAGTAATGAAAACTAAAATTAATAGTGACATATTAAAAAAAGGAATGAATAAAGCGTTATTATTGGTCTTTACAATATGTTTATCTTCTTATTGGCTAATACTTAGCTTGGCCAATTATTTTGTAACCATGCGATCGTATTGGGACCTCTACTGGAACCGCTTCTGCCTGTTCCCAAGTTAGTGTCTCTTGGTTTTATCGAGGACTTATTTGGTTCCCAAAGTATCGATTCCCTCAGAACACTTTATACAACAAGTGGACGGACGAACACCTGCTACTTGCCAAGCATGATCTTTTCTTCCAGCCAATTCGGGGATTTTGAGTACATGCAAGAGAAAATTACCTAGTCTTAGACCAATGTATATCGCTAATTAAATAATATTCAGGGAAATATCATGTGAACATCAGTGACACTGTTAAACACATGAGGAAGCAATCAACAAGTTGAAAATTTACTGGTTAAAGCAGATATAATCAGAAACTTAAATTACAATGTTAAGTTGAGCAAAATTATAAATAACTACTGCTACTCAAGATATCATTTTCTTTACTTTAAAATATGAAATTCAAAAGAAATAATGCCTGAAATTTAAATTTCAAAAGATAATTATGGAATTACGTTCTAATTCAGTGACTCTCGGTAAATCTAAATAAATAATAACTTGAATCTGATAATAAATAGAAAAATAGAGGTACAACCTCTAATAACGAGTCTTATAACTCAAAATAAGTAGCTGCTATTACTTTTTAGTTCCGCCCTTGGCACATAAACGATAATTGAGCGTAATTACGCCTCAATTAATTAAAAATAAAGATAAGGTAATCATTATCTCGCATCGAGATAGAAATTTAGATAAAAGATAAAAACCAGATAATTTTACATATGTGAGATTAAACTCTCATAAATGTAAATTAATGTCGGTACATCAGCCTTGAGACGAGACAGGGCGAGTGCTAATAATTATATGCTTCATGTAAGAAATTAACTGAAAATCTAATTAAATGAGCCTGAAAGGAAAAATATTAAAACCGGCAATACTATGAGGAAAAATTCGAAGAAATTCTACTGAAAATTCAATTTACTACCTTTGCAGAAATATATAGAATTTACTCCGAGAGTTCAGCCAAATAATACTGTTCAATTTGAATGGAAATACGTAAAATAATGTACGTGACCAATAAACGATGAAATAATTACATTCTCCGTAAATTTGGACTAAGCCTCTTTCAAATTACATGAATTTGATTAATGAGAGACGCAAATATTCACCAATAAATCGGTATTCTTACCCAACGGTCACGACAATAATTAAAAATTATTGAAGAGGTAAGCTAATAAAAAATGAAATATAACAATGTTAAATTCTTGCTTTAGTCGAATGAGACTAAACGAGTCATAAAAAAATATTACTTGTATATTTAAAAATGAGAGAATTAGTTAAATATGCTGCAAGATTAATTATATATTTCAAGGTTAAAAATTAGCACTTACCAGTCAAGCGTCTCGACACAAGATAAACGACCTCGCTTTCAAAATTTAAGACGTTCGACAAATTATGCTTGCCGCTGTATTATTGGCTAATTTATATCATATGATTACCACTATAAATCACACAACGTCAAGCCATAGAAATACCCAATATTAAATATAGCAATCTATAGTAAATTAAATTCATGAATTGTAGGTATAAAATAGCGTACTGCGCTTCCTAAAATAGCTAACCACACGAAATAAAACCATTTCTGAATAGATGTCACTGGCAACTTAAATATTAAATATAGTAATCTATAGTGAAATAAGTTCACAAATGGTAGATACAAAATAGCGTACTAGTGCTTCTAAAATCGTTACTTGCACGAAATAAATCCATTCGTGCATAGATGTCACTGGCGACTCAAATGTCGAATACCGAGAATCATTTGCAAATAAAACGAAGGTTTAGTGGAACGGAATAATATATTCCGTTACACTGAGACTGAAATTATGGCAAGAAATTTTACCTCAGATGATAACCTTTTGTAATTTCTAATTAGACACCAGATAAACAAATGTCTAATTTAAGTATCTCTATTTTTAACAATAATTATAAATGATTTTATTTCAAGAAAATCGTAAAAGTAACTATATAAAATAAGAAAGAGTCTATCGAAAGCCCTGGTTCAAACTTACTAAATATCATACATGGATGAATAATCCTGAATCCATAGCCAATAATAACACTTATTGTAACTAATACTTCCATCAGGAGTAGATAGTAAATATCCATTTAATCTAAAATCCTCCCGATTGATATCATTAATTGCTATGTCTATCAAAGTTATTGCCAACATTAGTCATCGTATCTTTGGAAGGGATTTCTCAGTGCCGGGCTCCTACTTTGAACTCCGATTAGTTCCTGCTAAATCAGCCAGTGTTTTGAATATTACACATGTATGGTACATAGGGAAAGGGTGTACAAAATGCCAAAATTACAACTCTATGGGTTTCAAAGTTCAATGGAACTTACATTTCTATTTAAACGCAAAACCAGATTTTTTAAAACAAATCTTAAACAAGGTCATTTTATCCACCCAGGTGAGTAAAATGACACAGTCAAATTTTTGAAAGCATTTTAACAATTAAGCATCTGTAGAAATGCTGAAATTCATATTTAACGGCTAATTGGTAAGCTAATTGCCAAACCTTTTTTCTCTTTAATCGAAATCATTCTTGACTTCAGTGACTTAAGCTCTCGTTCTAGGTTCGCTGGGAATGTTGGTTTAAATTGCCCAAACCGTTTTTTCTGTATTTACTGATTCTCTTAACTTGTTGGCATTTTTTCTGAAATAATACTCCCCCTCTTGTAACGCAACCTTATCTCTTTCGTTATTGCGCAAGTTATGGTTTCATTGAAAACCAGAAAGGCTTTCGCCCTACAATTGGCCCAGCGAGCCTCATTTCTGGAGTAGTTCACCATAGATCCGATAAACGATGATAAAATTTATTGCAACTTTTGCAAAGATGAATTCAATGAAAAAATGGAAACGATAAAGGCCAAGGAATGTATGCTTCTCACCTGTGTGAATGGGATATTTATTTAATCTCAAGCCTCGATTGGCAATAGTGTTAATACCAATATAACTTTAATTTGTGTCATCTCTCTCAACCCTTTCCTTTTCGACATTTTCACGCCTATTCCAGTTCTCTTTTCTTCATTTTTAGACAGATCCGGCGCGCCGGACTTGTCTAGGCTGTTTAAGCTGTCTAAAAAGCTGTTTAAGCCACGCCCTTAAATATGTTATAGCTCAGGTGGACGATGTTTGCCACTGCGCATCTCCACTGCGGCGGCGCGGTGGTTGGTCAACGCAGATACTATACCTCCTAACTTCTCCTGTATTTTTTATTTAGGCAATATATTTAGATCGGATGATTCTCAAGGGGGAAAAACATAAAATCTAATCTTGGGATATAGTGTTTCACTCAGATATAGATTATACAGATGTTACAAACTTTAATAAATATTTTCATGATTATATTGCTTCACCTTTGCATGCATACGATGTATATCTCATATTCCTAAGCATGGTAGTAAAAATATATTGATTCAAATATTATTTTTGTACGTTCTAAATATTAAAGAGTATTTCGTATTTACTCATCTGATTTCAATTTAATATTTGATGTTAACCCGCGCAGTTTTCATCGAAGTATCGGGAGACTTTATTTGAAAAGTTGTATAAACAATAATTTGAAATAAATAATATTTTGAAAACGATGTTGATATTGCTGGCAATTAAATTGAAGAATTCGATGGATGGAATCAAAAATTGGATATTTTATTTGGCATTTGATATTAGTATAACGACTATGAAATTTAGTAAATATATGTATATGTTGTAACCAGCCTTATTTGCTAATTGCTCATCCAGCTGGTCTATAGTCCTGACTCACTCAGCGGTTTATTTTTTTTTATAGAAGGCGTAGGTCGAAGTCTTTGGTAGTTAGAGTAGGGCGCCATTAGATTTCTTGTTGCATGAAATGTATTAATTATTAAAGCTTTCTGAAAATAGAGTAATAAAATTTAGAAAAAATACCCTATAAATGAGCGTTCCGAAAATTTTGTTATTTAGACTAGATAATTTCCAAAATAAACATCCGGATTACAAAGAAAGTTGCTTATTAAAAAATAATAAACTAACACCACTTGTGTAGGACAATAAATCCTACCTCAAATCAAGTTGAGGTTCTAAACACTTTTGGTTAAATCAATACTCAAAATTACTAGAATAATAATTACTTGCTATTCTACGTTACAGCTAAGATTCTTATTAATATTTTAATATTACCCGATTTTTAGTGTAAATTAGAAAATCTATGTAGGTATAATGCAATAAATATTAGCCAAACCACTGTAACGCTCAGTTCCCAAACAAATACAAACCTAATTTACATAAATATACAAGTTTACAATATTCTCAACTTCACAATAATCCCCAAGTTCACAATCGGTGATACAGCCTTTAGTGCAGGAACAATGGCGGCCCCCAGGTTTTAGACAGTGGAGAAGGGTCGTGGTGAGTTATAATGCCTGAGCGCCACGCGGTTAACTTATCGCCATGCCCTGATGCTGGATCTTCAGTGAGATTCGACCAAT
>MU184370.1:61660-81536 GCA_016904865.1 Pissodes strobi | reverse complement strand
AACTTGGAGGAACTTTTCTCAGACCAAAGAGTAGAACAACAAGTCAAAGATACCAAAACAGGTTCGGATTGGATGAAATTCAAGCTGCCAACCTATCAATCAAAGCTGAAAAGGCTGCTGGGCCAGATGAAGTTCAGCCTGAGGTCAGCAAATTCGTTGAAGAAGATTTCAAGAAGGAAGTGACTATTATCAAAGAAAATTTCAATACGATCATAATGACTAAAATAGTCGAAGTCACAAAAAATATAAGGAAGAAGATACTAATAACAGATACTGACAAAAAGAAATCAGGATGACCGATAATATTCTGAAATTAATGAAAGAAAGGAGAGGGAAAATATACAGAAAGATATGTGCGGGCATATAACAATCAATACCGAATTAGCTTTCGCTCAGTTAAGTCGGCAAGATGATTTGATGGTTGTGTTGTGTTGCCTAAATTTGGCAACACTGCTCGGGTTGTTTCGCAGCTGTTCCAACAAGGACGCAGGCTCTGGGCTAAAGGCGCTTTAGGCCTGAATCATTGCCCTACGGATTTATGTTTTGAGCGTTTTTGATGCCAGTAATTTAAAATGGCAGCCGGCCGCAATGAAGTACTTTCTGTTTCATTGGTCAATGCAAATAATGGTTTTATCGTCGGTTTTTTTTCTCCTGCCAGGGATACATAATATCATACACCCTTAAGTACGTTTTATCGCATATTGAAGATGTTATTAAATTTGGTGGCAAGTATCTTGTTGTATTCTACGTGTGTCGCAGGACAATGTGAAGCGGGTTTTTCGGTCGATTTTTTCCTGGCTCTTAAACATTGAACTTGGCGTTCGAGTGGACGATATTGACTTGTCCTCGTGCTCTTTCTTGGCCAACCCTCCAAAGAGGAGGTAGTGCGCAAGCCTGATTAAAAGTTTAAGAATTTATAATTCGCCCTTACGGGGATAATCTTATTTCGGGCTAGAGAAGTTGGCAGTTACCAGTTTGATGGAATGAATTAATTGGCTGGATTTGTTGGATTTTGGTCTGAAGTCAAGATTTCATTTGGTAAGTGGCCACGTGAGAAGGATTCCGGAACAAAATACGCCGTTTCCTTCCTTAAGGGGTGCCTGTAGGAGAGAGCCTAGCTCTCATTGTTCATCACCATCAAAAACCCTACGTAGCTAGAGTTTATTTATATGGAACAAGTCTTTACTTGGAGCGATTTTTTTGAGCGAGTTTTTGTTTGGAGCAAGATTAAGTAGCTACCCAAGTAGCTACCAGTCAGTACGGTTGATTTTTTTTTGTACCGACTGCAGCCACAGAGGTAGGGGCATTACCTCAATATTTCCACTGAGAGTTTTATGTTTTCCAAGGCGCCTAGCAGCAACCTACGTGCAGAAGTCCGGAGGTGACTTCGGCGGAGGCCCTAATAAGATAAGTGTGATCTTCTACATAATGTTATTGGCGTGTTTTTTTCCAGTGTCGTATTAGTTTGCGTGTTTTATTTCTTTCTGCGTCGTATTGATATAGATATCTTTGGAACTGTTTAGGTGTAAGCATAACTTACCAATGCTAATCTAAATAACTGCTATATTTACTAGTGTGGATCGATTAATGCTCATAGTTTTTCTCTTTTTCATATTATATTCCTCTATTCTTAAAATTTAATATTTATCGTGGTAAATGATAAACATTGTCGTTCTGACTAATTAACTATCTGAGCAATCTAGCAATTTTACATAACGGTATTTCATAAACTGAATCGGTAAGGTTTATTTATGTACAACTGCGATACGTATATCATGGTAGACGTGCACAAAGTTTAGTAGCAATAAGTATTATCCTGATCCGCATCCTTAAGGGAAAGTAACATCTTATTTATTTTATATTGCTAACTCATTTAAAAGGTTTTTACCCGCAACATCATTGATTTAAGCTTCTTAACAAGAAGAAGAAAATCAAAATATTTAGGACATATCATAATATTAAATACAAGCTGCCGAAATGCAGGGAAAGGTGTAGGGTAAGAGAGGCGTCCGTCGGGAGAATATCTTGGCTTAAGAACTTGAGGATCTGGTTTGAAATATCTACCACAACACTCTTCAAAGCAGCAGCAAATTAAATTATTATTACCAAAATGGTTGCCAATATTGGGTAACAGATAAGCATCAGAAGGAGAAGAAGAAAAAAATGGCTTACAAATTACTGTAAAATGGACGATATTTAATTTAGGGGATTCTGCCTTGCGATCTTTTATGGAAACCTCCCTGGTTCTTCTGAGAATCTTAATCCAAACTCAAAGAAGGAAAACCTCTATTTAGAGACTCATAACATATCAAATAATTAGCTTCCATGTAATGTAAAATTCAATAACATCTTTAGTAATTAAGGAATTTATACGAGTATGTATAAAACGGATTATATATTTAATCCATGTTCTCTTTACCAAAAAAACGTGGATTAAAACGAAAATGTGTTAATCAAAAAATGTATACACCACTAAGCTATGTTTGTGTTTTAGCCAGAACTTCGACTCCGCATTTCAAATTTGAACATCGCGGTAAAAAATAAAAATTTTAATTATTTTATATTCTCAATTATTATCCAACAGTATAACTTAGTTTATGTATATTTCTAATTTTCTAGATAGGGCGTAGAAAAAATCATATGGAATAAGTGTAATTTCCTCCCTTGACTTTAGTCGAATCGTTCGCGGGAGGTAACAATGCCCTCTCCTCCCTAGTAATGTAAATAGTTGTCAAAATCAAAGTGGTTTTTATTACGTAAGTTTCTCTGTACGAGACACTTAATAATATTACATAAGATGTAATTTGATTTTAATACGAGAACCATTATTCCCAAACTCCATTAAAAATTTCGCGCAATTTCAAACACATTAGTTTCCTAGATAATAAACTTTAAGACTTCTTTGCAATCCTAGTGAGAAATGGCTTCGAGGAAAATAATTCGAAAGTTTCATCTTATTCCAAAACTTTTTTATTTACGATGGTATATTAGCTCATTATCGCTAGGGAAAAAGAATTTCTTATTTTTTTTACTTTTAAAGTCAAAAACTTATATTATGCTGTGATAAACGAGCTGATTCCCAAGAGGGCTTAACCATTATTGCGGCTCATCGTTTACGTCGTTTTCATCATTTCGGAATTAAATTTATCTGTTGGATTCTGCAATGGTCTTTGGTCCTAATAAATGGAATTAGCTAGTTTATAGCAATTTTCCAATAAGCTGCAAATGAAATCTTTGGGGGAAAATTTATCTTATCTTACACAGCAGATACTCTTAAAGTATTTTAAGAGATAGAAGTGCATGGTGTAACGGTCCAGAATTATTACCTATTTGTATTCATTAATTTACTAATTTTTTATTAAAATTTGCATTTACATTTACCTGTATTTCAGTTTGTATGCAGATAATCCAACAGCGACTTCTCAATAATCAATGAGGGTCGCGTGGATTTTTTTTTGTGAAACACCTGAGTGTGGATCTTTTATCCGACCGGTTTTTGGAGTCTCAGGTCGTGCCTCCATCTTGATTTGGTTTTTGGTTGCCTGTGTGGTGCCTAGATTCCACTACTTTAAAGGGGTTTATTTGTCACTGCTTCTGTCAGAGGTCTATTTTTGGATTACTCGCTTTACTTGTTTCGTAGTAAGTATTAGTTAGTAGTTATAATATGTTAAAAGAAAATTGCCTTCAGCGCCAGCACCTTATTGGACTATTGGTGTTTTCAGAGACAAGATACATTTCAATTTAATTTAGAATTTTTTATTAAATAATTAGTTTTGGTTAGTATTTGAGGAATTTGGAAATCTGTAGGTACGTATACAATCTTACTTGAAACAACTTTTTCTTAACTTTGTTAAAATAAACAACATAAACCAAATTTATGGCATTTAGGAAAATATACTAAACGACTGTTATCAATTTTTTCCTTTTAAATTTCTAATATTTAGATAATAATTAATTTATTAAAAATAATTCTCATTTGGTACATATTTTTTGGTAAGCACCGTATAATACAAATGCCGAAACATTCCACTTTGTTAGCAATTCAAAATGAAACATACCGAAACGTATTTTTTTTATTGCGAATTAAAATGTAATTTTAATAAAAAGAATTGCTCCGTCCCTTTTAGGAGACGCCCGCAGGGCTTCAGATTGTTTTACTTGCAGAATTTCATTTGCGGAATTTTTTGCCTCGGCTTCTCTAAAACAATTTTTTTTTACTATTAAATATTAATATATTTTTAATGAGTAAAACAAAACCTTAAATGGAAATTAAAAATAATGTTCAAACAAATTAGTAATCGATTTGATGAAAATTAGAAAGGTAGATTTATTTCTGTTTAGGCAGGATATTTTTTACACATATAAAAATACAAACTGTAAAAAAATATATGTTCTTATTTATAAGAAGAATAATGGAGGTATTCAAATTGCACACAAAATTTATGAGAATATTAAAAAAAAATTAAAAATGAATCTTCTATCAAATTTTCTACATATATTCTGCTTGATAGGAAAACTAGTGTTCCAGTCACGAAATTTCGAGTTAATTTAATCAATTCAAACACTACATAGTTCTTCTTGAATATTTCAAGATACTAATCTACAAATATAACCAATATATATGCCAATTCAGCATTTCGCTAAAACTCAGTTGAAAACACAAGATTCTCCGACTCAACAGATCGATATCATTCTCGTCCCGTACATTCCTAGAGATTTATTTGCGTGTGTTCCAAAAATGGCTATATTTATTAATACTTTTAGCCAGCAGCTTATAAACACACAATTTATGGTTCAGAATTATCGGAATCCAAATTTATTGGCACTGCTTACACCGCGCCAATATAGCACTCGTAAAACACAATATTAAATCGAGTGGAAAAGCGATTTGTCATAAAGAAAAAGGTAACAGTTTACTTTAGTTATAAACTAAAAAATAGCCTGTATAAAACTCTCGTTTGTTGATCCAAAAGTACTTTGCTTATGACATAGATTGAGTGGACTTTCAAGTTATATACCATTTGTAACAAGAGTACCACTTGTAAAAATTAAAAGTGCACAATATCTAAAGTACAAAATATTGAAAATATAAAATATCGAAAACGTAAACGCAAAATGTAAAAAAAATATAAATCAAAAATTGGAAATGAAATTTTCGAAAAAATATCAATTTTCACTGGCCTAACAAATCTGTATTTTAGCTCTTCAGTAGTGGTAAGTATGGTATTCTCATAAGTCAGATATTATAGTCCGCTGGTTTTAAATCTGCATTATTAGGAAGCCAAAGGGCTTTTGGTACAAATCTTATAGCGTTTCTGGTCCTATAAAACGCAGTGCCGTGGTTCTGTTGGTAGATATATTCGTCATTCTTCTCTAGACGCCGTCTCTGCTTTGAAGGTTGGCAATCATCAGGGCAATTCTTATTTTTGAGACCGCAGCTCTAAATAGTTCGTTATTACTTCATCCAAACCACTCCCTAAGGTTCTTCAGCCGTGAATTTCATCTCCTTCCTACAGATCTCTTTCCTTGGATTTTTCCCTGCATAATAATTTGTAGCATTCGATATTTTTCTCCCCTCATGACATGTCCCATATACAGCAGTTTTCTTCTCTTAATTGTTGGGTTTACTTCTCTCTCCTTATGCATACGTCTCATTACTTCCACGTTGGTTATTCTCTGAAATAATTTAACAATTTCTTAAGTAGTATTTAAGTATTTAGTAATCAAACTTAATCAACGGATCTCGAATATCATCTTGTATTACTTTATTGCGTTTAATTTCATCATAATAATAACTAACAGACATTCCAGAATAAGATATACCACTACTTATTTGAATTTTGTTTGTCCCATTTTAAAATTGCTGAGATTGATCGTGATAAACCGACCAGATCATTTTAAACAGCGTCAGGAGCTTAACTTAACTTAAATATTTCTCATTATGAATTAAGCTTTTATTCAAAGAGCATCCCTATGGGTTTGAGTGAAACAGTGATTTTGTACGTAAATTGCTATCTAAGTGAATCTCATAAGAGAATAATATTTAAATTGAAACACAAAAGTTTTATCGAATTATCAGCCTCGAACAACTGTCAAAAATAAACAAATGAGTTTCTGGATGTTAATGAATGAACACTGACTTCGTTATTTTAATGACACTCTATATATTTTCAAACATATGAGATATGCTTTGACCTCTTACTACCAGGAAAAGAAAATTTCTTCCTTTATTTTATTGTTATTTATTATTTGAATGCGTATGTGATTGAGATAATAATCAGTTATTGGTAGATCTTTTTAAAATTTTTGCGTTTTAACAACTCGCAACTGATGTTGAAATTGGCATTATTTCTTGACATATCTGTAAACCGTTTTACACATTAACTCTCTAAGGTAACATTTGCGACAAAAATCCATTGTTATAATCTAAGGCTTATTTCACCTATAAAAATATGTTATAGTATTAATTGAATAAATTAGCCACTGCAATTTCAATGTAATAACTCCGTACAGAAATATAACGTGTACAGTGAAATGTAATATAATAAATTAAATTATTTAAACAATATTGCATAAGCTACAAGCGATTTCTTTCAATTATCTGCCTTATTATTCTTCCAAATTTTTAACTAATCTTTGATAATGTTTATATATTATAATGATGTGATAATGCATAGTAGTTAATTCATTTATATGGAAAATAATCATATTTCATATTCCATCCTAGTAATTAGAGAGTTATACGAGTTTTGTTACTCTAATATTTCCCAACATATCGCTTTACACCGCGTTATTTTTATTATTTTTTTTTTTACATGTATATGCTGGCATATAACGAAATTTGCACTCTGTACGTAATTTGCCACCTTCGAAATTATAAGTTAATAACCTTCTGTTGTTGAACCTTTGTTTCTAGAATATAGAGTTACGCCGTTTTGATTATTTTAGTTCAACATTATGTGGATATTGAAAAGAATTTAAAACTACGTTTTTTTACTATATACTTCACATTTTATGACTTATTTAAGTTATACGCTACGATATTGAAATTAGATTCATTATGAATCGAAATGTGCAAAGATTAATAAGATTTATCTTATTTAATTAATTTTCGCTAGTGTTATGTTGTTGAATTAGCTTGTTTATTTAAGTATACTTCTCGATTACGTATAGATTGTGAAATGTTTATTAAATCCCTCAGACACAATTACATGTATGGATTAAGTCAAAATATGCAGTGACTGTTCAGTCACTACTACAAAGCATACCTAGACCCGAAAGAAAAAAAAACATCAGTAATCATAATATTCTTCCAAACTATAAAACGACCGAGTCACTAACAAGTCGTGAATACTATTTCTAAAGGAATTTTCATTCGTAATATTTTTAAATCTGTTTGGAAGTTTATTATATAATTTGATACCCCTATAATATATATTATTTTCCACTAACTTAAAAGAATGTATTGGATATACGAGATCCTGGCAACCACGAGTATCATAGTCATGAAAAAACGAATTTTGTTGAAATTTTCTTATATTTTTTCTTACAAAGAGAAGGACTTCAAATATATATAATGAAGGTAGTGGCAGAATCCCGTACCTCCGAAAAAGGGGCTTGCACGAGGCCAGTCTCCTCTCCCCAGCAATTGTGCGAATTGCTCGCTTTTGAATTTTAAATGCTCGTTCCAGAAAGGAAGAACCACCCCAAAAAATTAATCCGTACTTCAGACGGCTATAAAATTGAGCATAATAATAAGAGAGCAAAACCTTTTTGGAACTTATTTGTCTTAGTCTAAACAAAGCATATGATGTTATGGCCAATTTTTTACATAGTTCATCAATATGAACACTCCAGCTAAGCCCATCATCGAGGTGAACACCCAAAAATTTAACGGAACTGACTTGTTGTATTGATTTACTATTAATCCTTAACAGATATGACTCTTTAGTGGACCTAGACCGGAGTGCAAAACTCACGAAATTTGTTTTTGAAATATTCAAACACAGCTTATTCGCATTAAACCATTCATGGAACTTATCCAGCATACCCTGAGCCAACTTAAGCGTGCCTTCCAATGAATTGTCTGCAACCAAATAACTAGTATCGTCTGCAAACATGGTTATGTTATCGCCGTCCCAGATGTCTGGCAAGTCATTCACAAACAAAATAAACAATAGGGGACCCAAAATGGACCCCTGAGGTACCCCGCAAGTAACGTTCAGCTTACTTGATCTTGTACCATCAATATCTACAAACTGCTGACGGTGACAAAGATACGATCTGAACCAATCGTGAATTTTACCCCTCAAACCACTGTCAAAAAGTTTACTCAGCAGTATAGCATGATCCACCAGATCAAAGGCCTTGGAGAGATCCATGAACAGGCCAATGCACTTGTTTTTATTATTTAAATGTTCATATATATTATTTAAGAAAAAGCTAACAGCGGAATGTGTAGAGTAGCCGCGACGAAAACCATGCTGCGAAGGCTTCAGTATATTAAACCTTTCAAGAAAAGATATAATTTGATTATATACAACACGCTCTAGGATCTTCGACAATGTTGGCAAGACAGCTATCGGTCTGTAATTCTGAACATCCCGTGGATCCGCCTTTTTGTATAGAGGAACGACCTTAGCAACCTTCAGAGAGTCGGGAAAAATCCCATTGGCCAGAGAGTTATTGATTAAAAATGTCAATGGATACAATAAAAAATCAGCAGACTTTTTGAAAACTATAGAAGGTATATTATCCATTCCTGCAGTATTAGATTTTTTTATTTTTCCAATTGTTTCTCCAATTTCATATTCATTTACAAGTTGAAGCATCATGGAATTAGGAGTTCGGTTCTTGATTTGTGGCCCGTCAACGACTACAGAGTTCCCCAAAAGACTCACAGGAAGATTAACAAAGTATTGATTAAAACAAGTGGCGATATCATTTTTGTCTGTCAATATGACGTCATTGTCACCTCGTACTTCACAGATCCCCCTTCTTTCCTTCTTACTATTCTTAATATCATTATTTATAATTTTCCAAGCTGCTTTAGATTTATTATCAGATTGAAGAAAAAACTCATCATTATGCATTTGTTTGGCTTTTTTAGAACATTTCTGTAATTTTTTTTATACGATCTATAATAAGCATCGTCAAGATCAGACTTTTTTTTTCTAAACAGAACCTTGAGAGTTTGGGATGACTTCCTTATACCTGCCGTTAACCAGGGTTTCAGTCCATGATCACTCTGTCGCTTCTTATCAATTTTTTGTAACGGAAAACATATACTGAAATAGTACTGCAAATAATTAGAAAACTCACTGAAACCCTGATCCACACCTTCAGCCTGAAAGACATCCTGCCAAGTCTCCCCGCTCAAATATGCTCTGAATTGACCAATATTCCTGTCAGTGAAAAATCTTTTTTGAATCGCATTATTCATATTGGTTTCAAAAGGAATCTCTATAGTTTGAGCCGAGTGATCCGACAGACATCCCTCCCAAACAGAGCACTGCAAATCACCCAACTCACGACTGTTGACACATACATAGTCTATCAATGTCGCTGAGTTAGGTGTGACACGTGTTGGCTCTAATACAACATTACACAAACCATGCGAAAGAAGAATATCTTTTAATTCGCGCACAATATTCGAAGGCTCTAAATAGTCAATATTAAAGTCACCACAAAGAATAACTTGGCCCTTCACAAATGAGCACACATCAAAAAGAAAATTGTTTAATTTGTTGAGGAAGACACCTACGTCTGTATTAGGAGCTCTGTACAGACAGATCACACAAATATTTGATTCCTTGTAGCTAAGACTAACAGCACACACCTCAAAAATACTATCATAACTATACTGATCTATCCTGTCTACACTCCTGACTGATATATTGAGCGCATTTTTATATAAAATCATGACACCCCCTCCCCTAGTAAATTTCCTGCAATGGAAACTTCCCACGTTATAGTTTCCTATTTTATAAAGCCCTACCTCCATGTTGTTTAACCAATGTTCAGTTATACATGCTACATCTATCTTCTTAGACTCTAAGACAAACTCTACATTATCAATCTTATTTTTTATACTTTGTACATTTTGGTGGAGAAGTTTAAGGCAAGAAGGAGACTGAGGTGAAATATTGCACACATTTTTAAAGTTATTAGCATCGCTATTTAGTTCTATGTTAACTAATTGCTATTTTTCAACAGTATAGTTTGTTTTCTTTCTCTCAATCTCCCTCCTGTGCCCGTAAATCGGACACTCAATGTCAAATGTGGAATGACCGGTATCATAGGTCGTATTTTGTGATGCATTGGCCTCAACACAGTTAATACAATTAAATTTAGGACTTACGCAATCATTGACCATATGATCAATACCACCACACTTTAAACATTTCACTTCTTCTTGACATACACTAGCACTATGACCATATTTACTACATTGAAAACATCGAAACACAGACACATATTCAAAGACACGGCAAAGTGAAAACCCAATACACAGTTTTTTGTTTGTTTCTATTATACTCCAATATATTTCCGGATCACATTCGACAATTGCCATAAAGTTAGTTCTCATTTTTTTAAATGCCTTTACCTCAAAGCGAGAATTTTCCTGCAATACTAATTTGTTTTGTTTCAATATGCAAGCTATCAGATCTTCATTGCTGAGATTTTCCTCTATGTCCACTATTTTTATTTTTGGAAATATGGTATCTGGCGTTTTTATATCATATTTGTTTTTTAATTTTTTATCAACAGAATTTGTTAGTTTATTTATGTCCTCTTTAGTATTGCATCGCATCAATATACCACCATCCTTCACTTCCCTGATTTGAGTTATTCCGACACCGAGCTCAGTAGGATCAACAGCATTTTTAATCGCATCCTTTGTTTTCTTATTATCCTGTTTTATTTTGGGTTTTATTAACAGAACTTCACCCTTAGGCTCTTTAATAATTTCCGCATATGTTCGGGGTAACCCTTCCTTCGACTTATGCAATCCGATCTCCGAAGTATCCGCTCTGGCAATTTTTTTCAGTTCAGAACTCACGCTGTTTTTAAATTTTTCAAAGTCTCTTTTAAGACTCTGAGCTAGACAGGAAACTTCTCCGCAGCACCGACAAAACCATTTCAGACCAGATATAGATTTTATTATTTCCAAGTTTTGCTTATTAATACCTATGCAATCTGAGTGATACGTTATTTTGCACAATCCATCACATATTATGCTAAGGTCATTCCTTTTAATCTTTTGACTGCATTTTCCACACTCATCCGCCATGCCACCGCGGCCGTGGCCGAGACCACGATATAGTATGCCTCCAGCCCAAGACTGCCCAAATTGGAGGTACAAAGTTCGTGTCGCGTATCGTACACGTATAAGTAACTAATTGCAGTGAACCACCATCGGAATTCGATAAATAATGGTAAAAGAATAAAGATATGGTGTTTTATTTTCACATCACTGCCACGGCACACAATACGGTAGTTGTTTGTTTATATCAAATTAGTGGAAAAATTCGGACTTCTACTACTCAAGACTGACAATTTTGCAGGACGCAAACACACACGACTTACACATTGTTTTACTGGCAATTATTTATTTTTCCCATCACTGGAGGTAATAGAAAAATCTTTTGAGATTGACTATATTTGATTGTTAGCCGAAGCAATGTGGTTTTGCCGATCTTTAGAATTTTAGTTAAATTATAATTTGTGCATCTACTTAATTACGATTTGTCCACTAATTTCCAGAAATTTTTCATTAATGATGTTTTTAACATAATCGGCTATAGTGCCTTGCCGATTTGATTCGACAAAATGATACTTTTACTGCAATTATTTGATTGATTGTGATTAATTAATATGTTTATATACTATATTTTAGAATAGAACGATGGTGCCTGCTAGGAAAATCTACATGTGCATATAATATAATTATATAATTGTAATACAAAAAAAAACTACCCCGATATACAAAGAAAAATATATAACTAGCTTAGCCCATTTTAACATTAATCTTGTAGTCTATAATTACCTGTGCACATTTCTATTTTACTTTTGTCATTATTATTGTTTTTCACCTTCACATTCTACTTTTCCAATGTTCAATTATGATTAATGATGATACGCAGTTACATTACATTACCAAATATGAACTCTAATCAGGTCAGCGTGTATTGCCATGGTGTGCAATAGTATGCAGTTTATAAACGGTGTTATAATAATATTTAATAGTTACAATATCCTGTCGATAAACAGGGTATATACTTATGCCATTACACTACCCATGTAATCTTCAATATTCTCCGATATATCCATCTCTCAAATGCCTCTAGTCTTCTCACGTCGGTTACCTTCAGCGTCCAGGCTTCCATCCCATAATATAATACCGACAGCACATAGCATCTCATCAGTCGTATTTTTAATTCAAGGTTTAGGTCTCGGCAGCAGAAAAGCCTCTTCATTCTTGTAAATCTACTTCTGGCCTGTTCGATTCTGATTCGTATTTCTTGGGAGCTGTCATTGTTTTCATTAATGGTCGTGTCTAGGTATTTGTATTCCTTTACTCTTTCAATAGGTTGATTCTTCACATATATCCTACGAATATCCTGAGTTGTTTTTGTTATCACCATATATTTTGTTTTGCTTATGTTCAGTGATAGTCCTTCTTTGCTTACTGTGACCATACTGTGTTCGAGCTAAATTAACTGTTTTGTCAGCGTACCTCAGATTATTTATAGTCATGTCGCTAATTAATACCTATGTCCTGATCATCCAGTGCCCTATTTACTATGTCCTCCGAGTAGAGATTTAAAGCATTGGTGAATGTATACACCATTGACGAACATCTCTCTGTATTTCTATTTCTTCTGATGTCATGTCTTCTATTCGTACTGCTGCTTTTTGGCCATAGTATAGGTTTGAAATTATTCTTATGTCTCTGAGGTCTATCCTTCTCCTTACTAATGTTTCGATGAATAGGTCATGTCTAACTTTATCGAATGCTTTATTGTAATCTACGAAGCATGCGTATATGGCTTGATTTACGTCTAGGCATCCAGTTCCCTGAATATTCTATTGTAAACCACCTTCAACAGCACTTTCAATATGTGAACCATCAGGCTTATTGTATGATAGTCAGAGCAATGCTTGGCATTTTTCTTTTTTGGAAGGGTTATAAGAGTTGATAGCAACCATTCATTTGGTATTACCCTTGTTCTATACATGGTATTGATTAATTTTACCAAAATATGAATCCGGTCCGCCTCTATCAGTTTAAGGATTTCCACTGGCAGTTGGTCTGGGCCTGTAGCTTTTCCGTTCTTTAGCATGTCCAGTGCACCATCCTTAATTATGTCCGGGCCCAACTCTCCTTCTATATTTTCAAGATTAGTGTGTCGTCTCCCATCTTCGAATAGTTGTGTAATGTAATTCTTTCATATTTCTAGCGTTTGTCCTATTTCTGTGACTATTTCCCCGTTGTTGTTGTACAATATATTGAGTTGCCTTTGTTTACTGATGCCCGCAAGTTCGTTGACTTTTTTGAGTATGTTGAAACTGTAGTGTTTTGCTTGTAGCTCCTCAATTTCCTCACACTTTTGCTTGTAGTAATCATGCTTTGCCTTTCTGATTGTTGGGCGCAGTATTCGTTGTGTTTCTTTATATTGTTGTTCATTTTTTCCTTTATAGTCTCTTCTCTTATCCATGAGATTAAGAATTTCGCAGTTATCTATTCTTTCTTTCCCGTGGGTTTCTCTTTCAAAAATGTCTATTGAGGGTTCCAATAAAGCTGATTTAATACTACACCATTTTTCGTTTGTGTTACTGCAATTTCGGTATTCTTCCTTGCCTTCGAGTGGTTCCAGATTTTTGTTTATTCTTGTTTGTAACTCATGCCGTATGTCTTGGTTCTTTAAGTGCTCTGTATTTATCCGAGTTTTTCTCTTCTTTGGAGTTCTTTTGAGTTTGATGTGTACCTGGGCCACTAAAGGATTGTGGTCCTAGGAGATATCAGCGCCCGGATGAGTCTTAACTGACTTGATGTTGTTTCTGTATTTTGTGCTGATCAGGATGTAGTCTATTTGATTTCTTATCGGGTTTTGGTCACCGTCCTGTGAGGACTTCCATGTGTAGAGTAATCATTTTGGAAGCTTGTAGAAGGTATTAGTTATTATCATCTCTTCATCCTGGCAAAATTGTATTAGTCTATCACCTCATCCATTTCTTATCCCCAATCCATATTCACCTATGTACTTGTCACATCTTCCTTTTCCGATCTTCGCATTAAAGTCTCCAAGAATTATAGTGATATATATTGGTTTTAGTGATTCAAGCCTTTGGCTGATTAGTTCGTAAAAGAGCTCGTTTTCTTCTTCAGGTTTGGCTGCACTAGGGGCATATATTTGTATTATATTTGGTATCCTTGAGTTGGTCTGTGATAATTTACATTGTTCCCAGAGAAATACAGCATGCCTCCATCTATTGGGATCTGGCCATGATCGGACCATCATGTTTCACCTGATTCCTAGGATGTTGAGTTTCAATCTTTGCATTTCGTGTACAACATTATGCATCTCTCCAGATTCATGCATGGATCTCACGTTCCATGTACCAACTGGCAACTTCTAACATATTTGTATTCACAGCCTTGTTCATCACTGTTCCCCCCGGAGATCCGATTGGGGAACTTATTATTCCGGATAATTTGGTTTTGAACTTCGCGATCTTTAATGCAGTAGTTTCCTCTTGCTTTCTGCATCTTATGCCGTTGACTAATCAATAGTTATTCTGCCTTTGGGATCAATTTCTTGACCCCAGGGTAAAGAGTGTCCTTTCACTTGCAGCTTCTTCCACCCGAAGCTGTTGGCCAGAAAGTAGAGATTGCTTTTTCCGGCAATCATTCGGTCGTCAGAGCCTCGTCTGTTATCTAGCAGGGTGTACCGGATAACAGAAGTCATCACACGAGCAGGTGAGGTTGACATTTGGGCTTGTATTCATAACTACATTCGCCCCCTACACCCCAGTGCTTTAAATCTGGACTATTAGGAAGCCAAAAGGCTTTTGGTACAAATCTTAGAGCGTGGCTGGTCCTATGAAACGGAGCGCCGATCTGTTGGTAGATATATTCGTCATTAATCCTCCTTAGTTCAGGAAACGTATGATCCAATATATCTCTTTGATAAACGTTTGAATCCATTTTAATGTCAGTTAGAATTTTACTTCTAGCATATCGATGCGTATAGTTCTTGTAGCAAGTAAGTACTAAGAAGATTTATTTGCTTAAAATCTCATTTAAAACAGTTTGAAGATGGAAAATAGGCCGGAGATCGAAGATTTTGGATATTCTTCGAGGAAGAAGCAGCGGTTTCTGAAATTTGTAACGTTGTAATTGTATCTGATTATTATATCGCGATTTTCTCTGTGGTATCGATTGTCACAACATTACTATTACTAGTGGATTTCAGTACTCCGACCCGTTTAACAGCAGGCGCAGGCGCCTTCCGAAGATTCGCATGAAAATAGAACATATCGAAGGAAGTTATAATTGAAGGCTCTTCTCGTTTGGACTTTTGTCCATGAAGGTGCCTTATGGCAATTAAGTTTTCAACTGCTGGTTGATGATTCCCAAATAGCATTTTTTTTGTTAATATTACAAAGCGTAGTAATGCGTATCTTTTGTTAGAGTACCGGCTATGCTGTTGTGAAACATCGTGTGCAAAGCGGTGGGATAACCCTTTTATTTTAAAAGGTAGGTTCGACCCATGTGCTTTTTGGTAGATGGCTAAAAAATTATTTAAACCTTATTATTGAACGTTGCGCTTTGATATCGGTAGAATTGAGCTCAACTCTCCTTACTGGGTGCGGCTATATTCATTTCTTTTTATTTTAGTCAGTAAATCCCTTTTAGTTTAGTATTTTGAAGACATTTTAGAAGTCTTCTATATTCCAGCTTCCAAGGGAATAAGCTAAGCGTAGTTCAGTGGATATTTATTCCCTAATTTTACCATATAAATTGTTGCATATTTAAGCAATAGTAACTGGGTAATATCGAAATATTCTTTTAAAAATAACTCCTCTCGTTAAGTTGTATCGAGGAAAACTCCAGCAGCATTGCCAAACGTTACTCAAAATCCTTGATTTTGCTTTCATAAATATTATAGTTGTACTTATTTCGGAATTTAAAGTTTACGTGGCAACGGTCCCAAACAGTAAGACGTAACGCGTTTACTGCGATTAATATTTTACCAACTGTAGATATTGATGAATAATTTTAAAAGAATTATTTCCCTCAAATTAGGATTTGTATTCCATTTAAAATTAATAAACATAAAACCTCTTACGGTGAAACATTTAGTACAGCACCAAACATTTTTCAGACCTAAGCCGTTTCGGTTTCATTAAGCAACAAAAGAGCCCGAGATTATTTTCTTTGTTTAATTTAATTTCGTTGGCATGAGCCTCTTTAATTTGTAATGATATTTATTTTTCGTTTTTCTTTGCGCGAATTACTTCCAGTCTCTTAAATAATTAGGCTTGTGGAATTGAGACGCGTTTGTATGAGTTGATGATAGTCTATGTATGGGAATCTCGAATAGATACGATTGATGGCAAAGCTGCTCAATCTAGTCCTTTACAGAACGCCATTTTGTAAGGTAACAAATTCCGAGTTCTTCCGAAGATATTCGGATGAAACGCGATTTTATTTTTTAAGTTTTTTATTCCTAGTCGTGGTAAACAAATTGCCTGTATATATTTGGAGATTGTGTTAGGTTACCAGATTTAATACAAAAAAGTATATAAGTTGCCATAAGGCCGAAAAATTACTTGCGCTTGCGATTTTCTGTCTTAATTGCTATAGAGCGAATGAGTCCAAATTCAAGTTTTAAACTCAGAATTCTCATTTTATAAAAGCTTAATTCAAAAATGTCTTAAATCAGAGATTAAGCTGACATGCGGACCTAAATGTTTGATATTTTATCTCTGAATTTCGCACGAACTTTGTTTTTAATATTTTTCTCATCTCCTTCAGTGAATGGTGTTCAAATTTTCGTGTCTGAATTCAGTTTAATTCATAAATGTCCTAAATCAGAGAATACTGTATGAATTCAAACATTAAAGCTTACATGCGGACCTAAATATCTGATATTATTTTTCTCTAAATTTCACACACACTTTATTTTTAACATTGTTTTTCATCTCCTTCAAAGGGGGGGTTCAAATTTTCTTCTCTGAATTCAACTTAATTCAGATATGGCTTAAATCAGAGATTAATGAATGAATTCAAACATTAAAGCTAAGTTTTTGATATTTTTTTCTCTAAATTTCACACAAGCCTCATTTTTAATATTCAATGAAAGGTGTTCAAAATTTCTTCTCTGAATTCAGAAATTTCCTAAATCAGAGGTTGCTGAATTCAAGGATTAAAGCTTACATGCGGACCTAAATGTCTTATATATATTTTTCTCTGAATTTCGCACACAAACTTTATTTTTAATATTGTTTTACATATTCTTCAGTGGGGGTGTTCAAATTTTCTTCCCTAAATTCAGCTTAATTCATAAATGTCATAAATCAGAGAATAGTGTATGAATTCAAACATTAAAGCTCACATGCGGACCTAAATATCTATTTTCTTCTCTGTTTTTAACAATCTCCTTCAGAGGGGGGGGGGGTGTTCAAATTTTCTTCTCTGAATCCAACTTAATTCAGAAATTTCCAAAATCAGAGATTAATTTATGAATTCAAGCATTAAAGCTTACATGCGGACCTAATTGTCTCATATATTTTTCTCTGTATTTCGCACAAAGTTTATTTTTAATATTATTTTACATATCCTTCAGTGGTGGTGTTCAAATTTTCTTCTCTGAATTCAACTTAATTCAGAAATTTCCTAAATCAGTGATTAATTTATGAATTCACGGATTGAAGCTTGCATGCGGACCTAAATATCTGATATATTTTTCTCTGAATTTCCCACAAACTTTATTTTTAATATTGTTTTACATATCCTTCAGAGGGGGTGTTCAAATTTTCTTCTCTGAATTCAGCTTATTTTAGAAATGTCTTAAATCAGAAATGAATGTATGAATTCAAACATTAAAGCTTATATGCGGACCTAAATGACTGACATTTTTTCTCTGAATTTCACACAAACTTTATTTTTAATATTGTTTTACATTTCCTTCAGTGGGGGTGTTCCAATCTTCATTCTGAATTCAGCTTAATTCAGAAATGTCTAAGGTCAGAGATTAATGTATAAATTCAACCATTAAAGCTTACATGCGAACCTAAATATCTAATACTTTTTTTCTCTGAATTTCACACAAACTTTATTTTTAATATTGTTTTACATCTCCTTCAGTCATATTTTCTTCTCTGAATTCAAACTTTAAACTAGACCCTAAATTCATATTATACAGGCTTAATTCATAAATATCTTAAAGCACAGACTAATATATGAATTCGGACTTTAAAATGTACTCTCAGATAATTTGATCTGAATTCAGGCAATCGTTTTGAAAACAAATAATTCCGTGTTGCCAGGTTTAATGTTAGGAAAAATACAGCTTGCCAAGTGTATGAGAAATTACACAGTTTTGCTATTTTCTTTCTCAGTTCCCATAAAAAGAATACGTCTAATTTTTTATATTTTGAATTTTCATCTCTTGATTCACACTATAAAGGCTTAATTCAAAGATACCTACGGCCAAAAATTGAAATATAAATTCAGACACTAAATGTTAGAATTAAGTCCACATTTTTGTGTGGATTCAGACAAAACATTCGTAAATATTTTTAATATTGTTTTACATTATCTTATAGATAGGCACTTGCTTCTTACTAAATTTAATGTATGGAAAAATTGAGTTTGCCATGTCTGCCAGAATTTACACAGTTTTCGGATGTTCTTTGTTTCATGGTTAAAAGGTCAGGTTTTTTCTTTGAATATAACCTCTAAGCGCTGAATTCACATTATAAAGGTATAATTCAAAAATGTGTTAAATCAGAGATTAAAGTGTTTTCCTATGAATGAAGAGATTAAAGCCTGAATGCGGTTTAAAAATTGAATTAAGAGTCTAAAGTGTAAATACAGATATTTTTCTTTGAATTCAGAATTTTTTTTTACATGTACAATTTCTTAGTTCGATGGTTGTAAAAAAGATGCTGTCTTGTTACCAAATATAATGCCATGTCTGCGCGAAATTACTTACAGTTTAGTTTTCATTTTCCAGATTTTTGAATTTAAACTTTAATTTCCGAATTTCGACTATAACAGCTTAATTCAGAAACATCTTAAATCAGTGATTAGAGTATGAATACAGACCATGCGTACCTCGATGTCACTGAATCCTACACAAACTATACTTTAAACAATATTGTTTTTAATTTCCTTCAATGGTGGGAGGTTCAATTTTTGTTCTCTGAATTTAAACTTTAAGCCCTGAATTCACATTATAAAGGCCTAATTCAGAAATGTCTTAAATCAGAGATTACATGAATTAAGATATCAAAGCCTGAATGCGCATCTAGAAATCTGAATTAAGACTCAAAAGTGAAAATATAGATCTTTTTCTTTAAATTGAGACAAACGCTTGGTAAAAAAATATTTTTTTACATCCACTATTTTGTAGTTTGATGGTTTAAAAAGAATTGCTGTCTTGTTGCCAAATGTAATGCCAGGTCTGCGAGAAATTACACAGTTTTCCGATATTCTTTCTTATATGAATCCAAACATTAAAGCTTGCATGGAGACCTAAATGTCTGATATTTTTCTCTGAATCTTACACAAACTATATTTTTAATATTTTTTTACATTTCCTTCAAAGGTGGGAGCTTTAATTTTGTTCTCTGAGTTTAAACT
>MU184370.1:8141-35044 GCA_016904865.1 Pissodes strobi | reverse complement strand
TTGGGGATGCAATCTGGTTTTATTTTTAGGCCTAAATTAAAGAAACACCATTTATTGTTCTGTCAAGCTTTCGAAATTTATTTTATTTCATCTTCAGGACAATCTACAATTTTTAAATTATTTCGTTAGTCGACCTAACAAACTAATCTATATTTTAAGCGACTCACCAATGTGGATTGAATTAAAAACAGGTACATAACTAAGAGGAAAAGGGGGAAAATTCCAACCCCAGCTACATTTTTAACGACTTTTTGTGAATATAAAGCACAAAATGGCGCCCATATTGGTGCTCGGACACTGTTACACTGGTTTCTTGAAATAAAAATACGTTTTTAGGGAAACAGAAAATTCGCATAAAATGTCGAATTTATATATAAATAATCTAGAACATACTCCTTTAACGCTTACTGTGAATGCGAGGGAGACAGAAAATTGTTATTGTAAGTGTGACTCCCTTACCACTTAATGAGAATTATAACATTGTTTATAAGGTGTCATGTAAGAGTTGTGAAAAATGCTACGTAGGTCAAACATCGAGAAACTTAAAAGGCCGTCTCACATCGCATAGGAGTGATATCCGAAGAGGGGTTCAATCCTGCGCATTAGCTGAGCATATTCAAGAACTAGATCACCAAATTGATTGGGATAACACTGAGATTTTGGAAAAAGTAAATTCTTACTATAGAAGGATTTTTCTAGAAATGGTCCATATAAATATGGAAGAAAACTCAATGAACAAAAAGAGTGACACTCAGAATCTCAGTGCTATTTACAACTATATTTTAAAAATCCATAAAGATGGTTGCCTCGCTGCGATGGATTCTCCCGCTCCGGACGAATAATCAAAATCGAAAGTTGGGGAATGGCAGAATTTTGTTGTTCTTTCCTAGTAAATTACCACAAGATCATTGAAAATAAGACTTTTTAATATTGCGTTTCAGTCAATAGTGTCAATACTTTTTCAAATGTCCTGGTAAACTAATTGTTTATGTAATAATTCCTAACCACCAGTCTTTTGAGCGAATGACAAATTAATGTGTTTATCTCTGTCACACTTACAATAAAAATTTTCTGTCTCCCTCGCATTCACAGTAAGCGTTAAAGGAGTATGTTCTAGATTATTTATATATAAATTCGACATTTTATGCGAATTTTTTGTTTCCCTAAAAACGTATTTTTATTTCAAGAAACCAGTGTAACAGTGTCCGAGCACCAATATGGGCGCCATTTTGTGCTTTATATTCACAAAAAGTCGTTAAAAATGTAGCTGGGGTTGTAATTTTCCCCCTTTTCCTCTTAGTTATGTACCCCTAATAGCTTCCCTCAGCAACGGAAATTAATAATAAACAAAACTGCATAACCTAATCATTAACAACGGAATTTGCCGGTTTAATGTCTAATTAATAGTTGAAATAAACTACCCACATGAATCACTAGAAGTTAATTGTGAGATTAATTATTAAAATTAAAGATAAAACCAGTAATTTCCCATTGCATCAATTCTGACTACGGTAAAAAAATAAATTCTATGAAATTAGCAGTTTTTTGTGGCATTAGTAACAACCTATGGCTGTAAACAATAGATGCCTTTGATAAAGCAGCATAACAATCAACAGCTAAATTTTACCAAAGGTCAAATAAATTAAACTAGTAAATTATCGAAAATCTACTTTTCATTTCGTCGGAAATAAAATAAAATGATTAATTTGGCTAATCGCAAAACCCCATGAATAAAACATAATGACTATTTCATTCAAATACAAACGCTTCAATTAACCTAACTTGACATCATGCCGATCAATCAAGCCAAAAAATCGAGATCGAAATGAAAGATAACGATAATTAACCAAATCAAGCGCAAAGCTCCGCGAGTAAATACAAATGATTAAGCCATCCGAATACAAAACCTATAAGCCTTAATCACTCTCTAATCAAATTGACGTCACGCCGATTAATCAAGCTATTGAATCGAGTCCGATATGAATAAAAACGGTTATTTTTAATGATTATTAGATAATAAAGTCAGTCATCCGAATAATAAAAAGAAACCTTCAACTTTAATGAATTTCTAATTGGGATGACGTCACGCCGATCAATCAAGCTTATTAAAACGGGTCCGAAATGAATGAAAAGCGAAATAATACAACCATGCTAATACTAAAGACACGTGAACGCAAAACATCTGCAATTAATAAAGAAACTTACCTCTTAAAATGAGGGCACACTACGCGACAAAAACTAAGTACCACAATGGCGGCCAAAAGTAGACAGAGCCAATTCCAAAACCCTCGTTCAACGAGTTATTCCTGCATCTAGGGCACTAAAACTAACGAGAACGAATCGAAATGGCCGATGCGGAAATTTCTACGTTGTTGGTCGACAAATTCCAGCTAAGGTATCTGGGATTAAACCAGATTTTTAAATAGCTTGGCTAGCAAAGGCCCCGTATCAGGCGGAGAACGAAGGGGTCGTCTCGCGCCAGAAAAATGAGAACGACGCGCAGAATCTCACATCATGCAACCAACAAAACATTAAATCGGGGATCTAAATGTCGAACTGAAACGTAAGCCCGAAATAATATCAGGGGCGTACCAGAAATTCGCTTCTTCGTTAGCGATCAAAACGGAATGGCACACCATGTATTAGAAACACTTTTTCTAACAAAAACTTAGCTACTGGACCTGCTTCTTCATTAGGTAGTGCGGCTGTGATGGCGTATCTTGAAGCGTAGTCAGTTGCTACTACTCTCATAGTTTTTCCTTGGTTGCTCCTTTGACTCAGGTTTAGGTGAGACACAAAGTGTTGCTTATAGTTTGCCTTTAATGTTTATATAATAATTTCCAAGTTCAAACTTAGGACAGGGTGATATTTATTTAGTAGTTTATGCATTTAAGTAGTTTACAATATTTTCGCCGTCTAATAAAGCTTTTTCCTGGTCCATTTCTAACGTTTCTTGAATAGTTGTAGGTTGTAATTAGGGGGAAAACAGATGTTCTGGGAGTGACTGTCTTTTCGAAGAATTAGCTGGAATTTCTATATATCAAGAGCAATTTTTTATCTACTATTTTTTAAGTTGAGATGACTAATTGTCGATTAAATTGGCTAAGCTTCGATTGGTTTTGAATAGCTTGGATTAGTTTTGGTTACTACAAGTCAAGCACAAGTGAGTGCGCTTGCTATTATCGTGCATTTAAAAGTTTCGGTTATATTGAATTAACTAAGATTTATTTTCAATAGTTTGGTTTCATTTTGATTAGTTAAACGAGTTTTTCCAAAATTATTCACAGCATAGATTTGGGAGGTTAACGTTAAATATTCAACAACCAAGTACAGGATTAGCCTTTGATTTTGCAATGAGGAGGAGTTGCCGTTGTCGTCGTTTCCTGCACTTTTAACTTCAAACGCCAACATCTAGCCCGGAAAATAGTCAAACACGGCGATAATTAAACATAAATTGCCTTAGTGCCATTTCCCATGCAACTCCGTGCTTAAACAGTAATTAGGCTATGAAAGAGATTTCAGAAATTGGTCATTTGCATCTAAAAAGTTTGCCATAATTTTCCCTATTAATGTCAGTATGCTTATTTTACTGATAGTATATTAGTTTTCAAATAAGCCACAAAATACACACACAAAAAATCGATTTCATAAATTCCACTACAATCTATCAGCTGTAATGGTCAGAAAATGATGGTATTTTTGATTGCTAATTAAAATTAAATTTGTTTAAATATAAGCTAAATTTCAAATTATGGCTCATATAAGAATGATATCATCATATATTAGTCACATCAGATAGTATATTAATTATTACTCCCAGTTAAAATCCAGTAACTTACATTCACGGCTCGTTATAGTGATTGCGCCATCTGTTTCCACTGCATTCTTACGTTAGTGATCTTAGAAAAGGGTGAAGGGCGTGAGTAAAATTTAGTATTAAATGGGTTTCAGTAGCTTGGATTCCAGTTTGGTTTCGAGAACATGCTTGCCAGCATCATTAAACCAGCTCAAAATTTTTACTTCGATTGTCTTGGCATTTCCTAATTTTATAAAATACATACATTGTATGGGTGTAATGCATTTGAAGTAATATGCTATCAAGAGTCCTAAATATTTAATTTGGAACGAGCCATGTATGTATAATACCAAAGCTATCACAAATATGAATAAATACCATCAACGTCTAAAGTTTTTCATAGGTTTGTTGAAATATAGCTATATATAATCCCATATTTAAGTACAGTAGATACACGACAGGTTTTCAATAGAGAACATATTGACCTATCGATAAATAAATTTCCGGTGTGATACGCGTCTGCTATTGCTTTAGAATCAATGCAAATAAGGTAATTTCATGGCGTACCATAATTATGAAAAACGAGAGTATTCGTTTAAATTCGTTTTCAATTGCAAATGCAATATAACATTGAAACCACAACGCAATTGGACGTGTCTATGCAGAGACGGCCGCCTCTAATTAGTATGCGCCATTTGTTCAGTATTATGCGGTAAATTTAATGTGGTACCTAGTGGAGCGTATAAATAATCGGTTTGGTGTTTAGGACACATTCTCCGTCGCGGAAGTCGGGGCTTAAGGTTATTAAATAGTATAATTAACAGGGACCGAAGAAGGTAAATATTTTATTGCTTGCTTTCAGTTCAACGCGATTAAATAATTACTCATCTCGTTTCATTCAGGAATAATTTTCTTTATATAAATCATGAAAATATGTTTTCATGCCTTACTTTTTAATAATTTAATTAATTAAAATAGAATGTTCCAACCAAGGTATGTATATTCATAATACACAGATTCGGTGTAAGTTTCTATGCCAGGCGAGAAAAATATATTGGCTAATTTGACGCAAAGGATTTTTTAAGAAGTTTGTTTGTTTACGCCATGAAAAAGTTGATCGTTGGGAAATAGTAAGGATCGTTAATATAAATTGTTAAACAATTCGTAAGCATCGTCAGTCTTTGGTATTAACCGAATCAGATCCTAAATTGCATCGTAATATATTGAAACTTCACTTACAGTGTTTCCTTTGTTTAGTTATATAAATCACTAAAGATGCTTCATAACAAAAATAGCGGTTTTATACTTTTAAATTAAAAGCATACTGATAAACAGTATGGATAATTAATATATATTTTTTAAATTCGTAGCCATCGTCAGTATAAAATAATAACAGAAGTAAAGCTTTAAATTTTCAATATTTCATCTTAATATATTGAGACTTCAATCACACTCTTTGTCTTTCTGCAATTATTTAAATCACAAAGGCATCTTTTAGGACACAAAGTGCAGTTGATTAGTAATAGTAAGGGCACTTAATATATTTGTAGCTATCGTCAATCTATAGTATTAATGGAATGAAAATTCATCCACGGTGTTGCCTTTGATTAGCTATTTAAGTGACTAACTAATGCTTTGTGATAAAAATTCAAAGTATAATTTTGCATTAAAAGCAATTATAATTGTTTGAAAATTCGTAGCCATCATCAGTCTACAGTATTAATATAATAATTATAGCTTTAAAAACTTAGTATTTAATCTTAATATATTGAGATTTCACTCACAGTGTTGACTTTGATTCGCTGTTTAAGTCAGTAAGAAAGTTAAAGTTACTGTTTTATAGTTTTACATTAAAAATATTTTGATTATTTGAATGAATATTTAATATAATTTATTTAAACTTTATATCCATCATCAGGCCACAGTAAATATAGCTTTAAAACCTCTATACTATGTTCTTATAGTTAAACTATGAAGTCTTTGTTTAGCTATTTAAATCGTTAAGGAAGAAAATATTACGATTTTATAGTTTTACATTAAAAACATACTGATTAATAGTATGAACATTTAATATAAATTATTTTAAAAGTCGTATCCATCGTCAGACCAAAGTATTAACAAAATCATGGTTTTAAAACATTTATCTTACATCCTATTATAATTAAACTTCACCCACAATGTAGGTTTTATAGTTTTACATTAAAAACATCTAATATAGATTATTTAAAGGTTGGTATCCTTGGTCAGGTCACAGTATTGACAAAACTACAGCTTTAAAACCTTTATACTACATCTTACTATATTTAGATTTCACTTACAACGATGTCTTTGTTTAGCTATTTAAAATTAAAATAAGAAAGGTAAATTACGGTTTAATAGTTTTACATTAAACATATTGATACTATGGATATTTAATATAAATTATTTTAAAATTCGTAATCATCGTCAGGCCAAAGTAATAACAAAATTATAACATTAAAACCTTTATAACAGGTCTTATTATATTTAGAATTTACTGGTGTTTTACAATGTCTATGTTTCGCTATTAAAACCACTGATAAATTGTATTGATAGTTTATATAAATTATTTAGTCATTCTGAATTAGAATTATTATTTACTAAAAAGGAAAACTACGGATTTATATTTTGACATTAAAAACTTCTAATACAAATTATTTAAAAACTCGCATCCTTCATCAGGTCATAGTATTAACAGCTTTAAAACGTTTATACTACTTCTTACTATATTTAGATTCCAGTCACAATGATGTCTTTGTTTAACTATTTAAATCACTAAAGAAGAACAAATTACTGTTTTATAGTTTTACATTAAAACATGTTGATAAATAGTATGGACATTTAATATAAATTATTTTAAAATTCGTAATCATTGTCAGGCCAAAGTATTAACAGAATTATAGCTTTAAAACCTTTACAATACATTTTATTATATTTAGACTTCATAGATGTTCAACGATGTCTATGTTTAGCTATTTGAATCACTGATAAATAATATTGACATTTAATATATATTATTAAACAATTCGTATCCTTCGTCAGTCTGAATTAGAGCTTTAAGTCAACGTATCTTAATATATTTAGACCCTATACACAGTGTTGCTTTTGTTCATTGAGATCATTTTTTTTTGGCGTAAAGTACTCCTTTTTTGCATTAAAACTTGTCGCCAAGCTTCTCCTAGTCATTTAGAAAATGTTTGTTTTTCTTAAAATTCAACACCCTATATTAAGAACAAAGCCGTTTAGAAGCTACGCTTATATTGAGTTGTAATCTTAAAATTAGCTAAGGAATAAAATCCAGAGCTTTGACCAGATATTTAAATAACACCATGTATGCAATAATTTATATAACATGGATCAACAGTTGACTATGTGAGACTTCTGAGGCCTAAAATCGTTCTTTTACTGGTTTGATAGTCAATTCCTTCACCTAAAATGAGTAAGAAAACTTAAATGAATTAATTATTTTTACCTCAAAATAGATAAAAATAATGGCAAACCAACGTTTTGTTGTTGTTGTTGAATACAAGACATATTTAAAAAAGCAACAAATATTTATTAAATTAATTTTGCGCACTCACCATTTAATCAAAAATAGCATTTTATAATTTATTTACACACTCACATAGCTTTCAAAAAATTAAAAAGGCTAAATTAAAAAATTTAAATATAATAACAACCTGAAAATTCTCAATGGTACTTTTATTTGTCATTTGTCATGCGCATGAAAAATCGGTGCTGATTATCATTTTGTATTGTTTAAAATAATAGATGGATAATACATACCTGTACATGAGGCGAAGTTGGTATACTATACTATACTATACTATACGTAGCAATAATTAATTAATCGGTTGGACCATGAATGTAGTTTGGGTTAGTTTGGGTTAGTTATCACTAAAATCAAAATGAACATGCAGGGTGGCCAAGCGAAAACTGCATTTTGATATAAGCATTTTATATAAATTACTTTAAATCTAGTATCCATCGTCAGGCCGTATTTTTAACAAAATTATAGCTTTAAATCCTTTATATTACATTTTATTATTTTTAAACTTCACTCACAATGATGTCTATCTTTTGCTATTTAAATCACTAAAAAATTTGTAGTTTTACATTATAAACATCTGATATGGGCATCTAATATAAATTATTTAAAAATTCGTATCCTTCGTCAGGTCATAGTATTGACAAAATTACAACTTTAAAAAACATTTTATTATATTTAGATTTCACTCACAATAATAATAATAATAATAATAATAATAATAATAATAATAATAATAAATAGTAAAGGACTTTATTTGTACTAACATATACAATAATACGTGTTATCGACAAGTTCAAATGGAAACGTTAACACAAAAAGGCGAGGTTCAGTACGTCAGATATGAAATATCTGAAGTCTGTTTAACTAACCCAAACTAAAAATAAAAACCTAAAATCGTTAAACTAAAAACTTATGTTAAAGAAATATAAAAACAAAATTCTTAACCCAATACTATCTGAATCAAATAATAGTTACTATACCTATTAATAATTTACTTCAAATATACCCATCATTACCATTTAAAGTAATGGCAAATCATAGCCATAAACAAGTGTTAAGAATCTGGTAATAACAAAATAAAAGATAATAATTTAAAAGTACCAATATTTATAAACTTTACCGGGAGAGAGATTGAAGAATAAAGCGTTTGAATTGATTAGGAGACATGGCTGTAATGTTTTCAGGAATATTATTCATGTGTTTTGCCACAAGATACGAAAAGGACCGCTCAAACAAGGCAGTAGTATGAGCTGGTGCTGTTAATTTTCCTTTAAATCTGATATTTATATTGTGTATGTCAGTTCGAAATCGAATTTTATTATACAAATATGGTGGTGTTTTACTTAACAAAACCTTGTGATATAAAACAAGTAAATGTAGATGCTCCTATCAGTCATAGTTAACCAACCCGATTGCTCATAGGCACTACCTATGTGATCGTACTTCCGTATCCCATAAATAAGACGAATACACGAATTCTGCAGTCTCTGAATACGATCAGCCACTCTCGCAGTAATACAGGGCCCATACACCACATCACAAAAATTAAAGTGCGATAACACCAAAGCATTACACAAAATCGATTTTAGTGTTATATTTAAGAAGTGGCGATGCTGAAATAGTAATTTTAGGTTCATGTAGGCCCTCCGCAAATTGATATTTACATGATTCACAAATCTAAGATCCTGATCCATATAGAGCCCTAAATTTTTTGTGACAGCCTCAATTTGCAAGGCAGTCTTATTAATGCTGATAGAATTTGCATAACTGCTCATAAAATTAAGCTTATCGTTATTTTTTTCAAAAAGTAACACCACGGACTTGTTAGAATTTAATAAGAGATTATGACTTTTCGCAATATTGAAAAATTCTGAAAGTTCAAAATTTAATGCCGAAACTGCTTGTGCGGATTCTTCTGCTTGAAAAAATAGGTATATTTGGGTATCATCGGCATAAAAATGATACTTACAGGACATAAATTTAGTTGGAAATCGCGATGTATAGATGCTAAACAGCAAAGGCCCTAAGATGGAACCCTGCGGCACTCCCGTGATAATATGTTTAAAAGAAGACGTTTTTTTGTTGTAACAGACAGCTTGGCTCCTTCCATCTAAATAACGAGACATTAAACGAACAGATGACTTAGACAAGCCAATGTACTGAAGTATTGCAATCAGAATGTCATGACTCAGGGTATCAAAAGCCTTGCTGAAATATAACAACACCAATAGAGTCAAATTACCCCTATCCCATGCTCTCAGAATGTCATCCGTAATGTTAAGCAAAGCAGTTGAGCAACCATGATCCTTTCTAAACCCAGACTGGAAAACCGGTACAATTTTCTCCTTCGCAAGAAATTTACAAAGTTATTTATGCAACACCTTTTCTAATATTTTTGAGAGAGTAGGCAATATACTTATTGGGCGCAGCTGTTCCAAGGAATCCACAGATGATGTCTTTGGGAGCGGAATTACTAATGCCTCTTTCCACCTATCTAGAAATATTTACTTCAATATGCAACAATTAATCACATGAATGATATAAGGTAAAAGAAAAGGGATGCAAAGATTTAGAGAAAGAATGTTAATACCATCAAGTCCTACAGCTGTAGTTTTTATTGAAGAAATTACTTCTAATACCTCAATCTCACTCACTATATTACAGTGGAATACCGAACTCACAAGTCGATTATTCCTATAAAAAGATGTTACGTCATTATTGACAGGAAGGGACGGTATAGAATTTAGAAAATGGTTATTTTTTATAGACTCTACATTGGCAATCTGATCCGGTATGCACTTACCTTCATTTGCTGCAACATTGAGCTTTTTAAGATGTGACCACAATACTTTTGGGTCTTTATTGGAAAATGTATTTGAGTAAAACATCCTTTTTTCCCTTTTTACAGCAACAGTAAACATATTAGAAAAGTCTTATAATTATTCCAATCGATTTGAAGCTTAGTATGTCTATATTTACTTAGTGCTCTATCTCTGTCCTTTTTCATGGCTCGCAGAGTATCCGTGAGCCATGGTGCATATTTTTTCGTAATACGATGTGTGACAATCGGCGCATGCAAATCTAGTAGTATTCTAATATTATCGCAAATAAAACTTATTTTACCATTAATATTATCGATATGATATATATTGTTCCAAGGGATTGATCGCAAGTCGGATTGAAATTGAACATAATTTAGTGACTTAAAATTTCTCACTGTTTTAAACTGTGGCCCTGGTTTTGATACACTTACTACTAGAACTGCATAGATCAGATCATGGTCACTAAAATCCACTGGCACCACACCCTTCTCGATAACCAAATTACCGTCCGATGACAAAGTATAGTCAATTAAGGATGAACTCTTATCAGTTGTTCTAGTTGGAGAATCTATGAGCTGACGAGTCCCACATCTTCCATAAATTCAGAAACAAATTTTGTTTCCGAATTATCTGTATTAAATAAATTTATGTTAAAATCGCCAAGACAAAAGACTTGGTCACAACAGGAACAACCCGTGAAAGCGACACTTCCAAACTACCAAAAAAGTCCAAATAATTTTTTTGATGAGGTTTATAAACAACCCCTACTGCAAGAGTAGTTTTTTAAAACCATATTTTAATCCAAATCTGCTCTATGTTTGCATCACAGGGCAATAATGTGTACTTCAGGTTATTTCTTATGTAAATCCCAACACCACCCCCTCTGCCCTGCCGATCGCGTCTTTCGAATTTATAACCATCAGTCAATAAAAAATGACTAGGGGTTAAAGCAGTAAGCCATGTCTCCGAGACGCCCATTACACTATATTCAAAATTAGAAATTATATCCCGTACATCATCAAGGTGAGCAATCAACGATCTAACATTGGCATGAGCTAACTTAATTCTATTTATTAGTATTATTATACTGTAGTAGTAGACAACACTTATTTATAAAAAAAAATTACAATAAAAAAAACAGAAAACAATTCCAATTGAATAGTTAATAAAAAACAACAACCAACAGATGAATCTTACATTCGGTCACAGCTCTCATATAATAATAATACATACTATTTTTAAATAAATTATAATATGTAATATGCGTTCTTGTTATATTTCAACATGAAACAATTAAAAGCAACATTCCGAAGCATGATTCAATTCCAAAATAATTCAAAATTTAAGCCAGTGCAACAGAAAATAATTTCTTGATTATACAACCAACTTTATGTTTTTCACATAATATGTTACAGTATTGTTTACTTTAGGTCTTTGTCTGACGAAATGAGAATTTTTTTGTTCATCAATGATGTCTTTAACTATTTAACTCACTAAAGAAGGAAAAATTACGGTTTAATAGTTTTACATTAAAAACATATTGATAAAGAGTATGAATATTTAATATAAAATATTTTAAAATTCATTATCATCGTCAGGTCAAAGTATTAACAAAAAGTATAGCTTTAAAACCTTTATATTACATCTTATTATATTTAAACTTCACCAATAGTGTAAATCTCTAAAGAAGGACTAATTACGGTTTTATAGTTTTACATTAAATATATACTGAAAAATGGTATGCATTCATTATAAATTATTTAAAAATTCATATCCATTATCAGTCTACAGCATTAAGTGGTTTGGAGATTTAAAGCCTTAATGCGTCTTAATCTATTTAACAAACATATACAGTGTTGCTTTTGTTTAGCTATTTAAGTCACTAAGAAATGCTTTAAAGCAAAAATTATTGTATAGTTTTACTTTAAAAATATACTGATAAATAGTAAGGAGAATTAACATATATATTTTTTTAAAATTGTAGCCATCGTCTATGTATGGTATTAACAGAATCATCACCTGCTGATAACGCTGTCAAATCCGTAATTCCAACAACATCAGATATTGTCACAGACAAAAATATGGCACTGGCTACCAAGGATAGCCCCCCCAGTAGCAACATTGCATCAAACTGTCGAAGAAGTAGAAAAGGAGAACATAACCCCAAACAACGGATGGAAAACGCAAACAAATAAACGCAGGAATAACAAAAATGTAAACCACCCTGATAAACCTTTCCAGAAGAGAATTGGCACCGCTGAAGAAGCTTCTGGTTTTGGAGGAGTGGAAAAGAAAGCATGGATTTATCTATATCGTGTAAAAAGAGAAGCTACATCTGACATTGTCATGAACTATATAAAATCCAAACAAGAACTCCAGAATGCTGATGTAAAAGTTAAGGAATTACCAACCGAAGAATCAAAAAACAAATGTTTTATGGTGTGCGCCCCTTTTAATTACAAGGATATCATGTACAATCCTACCTTTTGGCCCCGTGGAGTGGGAGTAAAAAGATATGACTTTCGTCGTCAAAAGAACTATGGTCAAATGTCTTTAAACTAAATAATAAATTAGATTCTACTAGTCAGACAAAATTAAAAACATACGTCAAAGAGTGTAAAAATTCTTTACTTTGTTTAATCCACATAAATGTGCAAAGTATTAGGAATAAGATAAGTGAAATGGAAACATTCCTGATAACAAACTTTGGTACTAGGAGTCCTGATGTCATCTGTGTTAGTGAACATTGGATGACGAGTTCAGAGGTACAAAATTTCACCTTGGATGGGTATACTCTTGGAGCCAGTTTTTCCAGAAGTGCACTCACCCATGGTGGTTCTATCATATTGATTAGGGACACACTCACTAGTAATTGTTTCAATTTTATTTCTAGTGAGAGAGATATTGAAGTATCAGCTGTAAGAATTGATATACTAAATATAATTGTTATTAATATTTACCGTGCTCCCCAAGGTGACTTTACTATCTTTACTGAACAGCTAGATAATATATTATCCTCTTTTAAAACTTCAAATAATATAATTATAAGTGGACACTTTAACGTACAATTTAACACGAATAATCCTCATACTATTACACTAATAGACCTCCTCGCTACGTATGGATTTAGACAAACAATATTTGAAAATACACGTTGTTCAAATTGCATTGACAATATCTTTATTAATTTTGGTTTTAATCATTGTGAAACCACTAACATCGATGCACTACTGTCCGACCACCTGTTTCAGGTCATGAGGATTCAACGTCCAGCGCGGGAGATTGGGAATACCACTAAGATCTGTCGTCCTATTACAAAAGTAGGCAAAAATACATTTTTTAATCTGGTTAATGACACCAGCTGGGATTTTATAGACAGTGGTATGCTCAGTGCCTGCGATGGGATGGATATCTTTCTTGGAAGCCTGACCTCAGCTTATCAAAATGCTTTCCCGGAGAAACATATAGTCTGTAAGCATAGCTCATTGAGAGTGCTTTGGTTTACAGAAGAACAAAGAAACATGCGCGACAGACTTCACTTTCTAAATGAATACTGTAAAATGCATAACACAGAAGAAAATCGGAAGATAAGAAATAAATATAGGCTGAAATATAAATCTGAAATAATAATACAAAAAAAATAGCAAACGATAACTTTATCAAAAATGCCAGTAACCCTACAAAAACACTATGGGGTCTCATAAATAAAAACAAAACAGAACCTAACAAATCTAACTTGACTCCTAATGAATTTAACTCCTACTTTGTCAACGTTGCAAACATGGTTGTTTCTGATCTACCTGATTCTAATCATGATCCTCTAACCTCTGTACGGCATGGGGGCCAGTTACGAATTGAGCTGAGGCAGGTCACTTTTAATGAAGTGCGCGATATTCTGAGTTCTTTAAAAGACAAAAATAGCAGAGACATCTATGGCTTAAATGCACCACTATTAAAATCTGTAAAAAACATAATAATCATTCCTCTCACCAAAATCCTTAACCAGTGTATTCGAGAAAGGGTATTTCCTGGCTCACTTAAGGTTGCATCGATAACACCGATCTACAAAAAAGGAAATAGAGAAGATGTATCAAATTACAGGCCTATATCAAGTATATGTAGTCTCCAAGATCTACGAGAAAGCCATAAAAATTCAACTATGTGAATATCTAGAAGCAAATAATGTCATTAACAAGAACCAGTTTGGTTTCTTACAAAATCTAAGCACTACAGATGCCATATTGAAATATATCGAGTACATACTACAATGTTTTGAAGAGGGTCTCTATTCAGCGGCCATCTTCTGCGATTTGAGTGAGGCATTTGACTGTGTCCCTCATGATCTACTTCTTGCTAAAATGGAAAAATTGGGTTTTGGCCAGCCATGTCTAAAACTGATTGCATCATATCTTTGCAATCGAAAACAATCAGTGTTGGGGTCCCACAAGGTTCCATATTGGGCCCCATTCTTCATAGACAATTAGCGGACAAACTTAGTACACACATACTAAGAATGGCATATTTTGCTCTATTCCATTCAAGGCTTAGTTATGCAATTGTGACGTGGGGTCATTCACCTATCTGTCATCGCTTGTTTGGTCTCCGGCGCAGACCTGTCAGGGTGGTCGGAGGCTCGGGCTACAGAGATGAGACAAAGCATGTTTTCATTCAGCTGGGTATTCTAATATTACCATGCTTATATGCTTTAGAGTGTATAATGTATATTAAAAACCATAATCATCAATATGGCTCACATGCACAACAACATGACCATGCAACCAGGCACAGACACAACCTATTGACCACTTATACTAGACTGACAAGGAGTCAGACGGGTGTTAGGTACCATGGAATAAGACTATTCAACTTACTTCCAGATGGCGTTAGGCTTCTGCCAACTAAACAACTTAAGACTCATTAAAAAAAAATCTTTTGCAGAATGCTTTCTTTTCACTTAACGAAATGTATGAAAATTTAAATAGCTGTACCTGATTCTCGAAATGTCTTGTTTGTCTAATTATTTTGAACTCATGGGTTTTTCCTAGTACATATTTTAATGGAGTTTTATATATTGAGATTTTAAATTTTATAATTGTGTATGTATGTGTATGTGAATGAATAATCGTATGTATGTTTGTATGTATGTTTTTATTCTCTATTACACTTAGTGTTTTACTTAATTGTTTTTTTTAGCTAATAGACTGAACATTTCAGTATAAAAACTACCGTAAGATGCAATTGTTAGTGAAAATAATATTATAGAGAATAATCTCTTTGTTAACTTTATAGATTTTTATACTAGTTTTAATATTACATATATAGGTATCTATTTTAATTTAATATTATATTGTTCTGACGTGTGTAAGAAGTTTTGTAAGTTTTTTTTTTAACTTCATTATAACTTCCATAACATGAATAAATTCAATTCTATTCCGTTCTATTCTATTCTATTCTATTCTAAAAAATTTAACCATCCACCACATCAGAATATCAATAGTGAAAATGTATGTGTGATGCTAGAAGTGCTGTTATTGTATTCGAAACAATTGGAAGAAATATTAAAATACAATCTTTTAACGAAGAAATATTATGAAGAAATCAGTCAATATTTTTGAAGATAAAAATAATCTTTATATTGATATGGCCTTTTGCCTATAGGCAAGCGCAAAAATCTGAATATTAGAAATTCTGTGCAGACAGTCTTCGATTTCATGGAAGAATTGGGCAGTGCCAAATTTTTTTGGACATATTTCTGATTGAGAAACATACGAAAACGATTTTTAATCAAATATTTAAGACATAAATTTAGTGATTTAAAATATTTCAATACTAATATTTGTTTTTATTTCATAAAAAATATAAAAGTTTTCACTTAAAATAAATGTAAGATGAAATCACTAAATTATAGTACATCTCTATTAAGAATCCACGAATTGTGCAATTTATCAAATCCAAGCCATTTGGCATATACTTTATTTCTTAATACTTTTTTTTACCAAATAGACATCTGGTTGTTTAACTTTCTACAACTCTTCTCCTTAGAACTCTCCTTCAACTTCTTGCCCATCAAATAAAATATAATCAAAAACTCTTAACCTTCATCGATCTATATTATCAATCGACTTATAGCTTATTATCATTAAAACAGTATCTCAATATATTTAGACTTCAACAGAGTATTGCCTTAAATTAACTTTCTGAGTAATAAAAATTATTGAAAATGTATAATCATTGTTGATGTATAATATTACATCCATTACTACCGCAGCTTAATATATTTATACTTCACCTGCCTTTGATTAGACATTCGGGTAATTTATCAATATTTTATAACACAAATTAAGGATTTATAGTTTTTCACTATAAATTATAAGGAGATTATAAATAAATTATTGAAAAAGTCGTAACCACCGTAACAGTCGCTATTTAAATATTTAACTAATTAATTCTGTTAAGCCAATGTGCATAACCTTCTTACTGTTCTCTATCCTCCAGCTTTTCCCTGATGACGCTTTAGAATTACAAGCTTGTACTTCCGCTGGCGTTCAAGATTCAGCTGCATGAGAACCTATTTTGGATCTGCCCTAATAAATTAATATTAAAATATATTTATGAAATAACCCCAGTTAAAATTGTATTATATTCATAATACCACAACATTCATGTAACTTCAGATGCTTTATCAGTTATATGATCTGGGTTCGAGTATGTAACAGCGATAAGTTTCAAACCATTTGAAATATTGACTAAACATCTTTTACACGTATTTGTCCCAAGGGAGGATCGGTTCGGAAAGCTTTTAAGCAATAACCTCTCATGGAATGAGGGTGTGTAAGAGCAGATGAATTTGCTATACATATATATCATGCGGTTTCCATTTTTAAGGGCGTATAATCAAATATATTTTAGTGGGAGAAATTGCTGCGTGGAAATGAGTTGTAGAGCAGGAAGTTGGACGAAAAATTCGGCTTTATTACGTTATTCATATTAGAGGATGAGAGGTGGTAAATTTGCTCAGTTATAGGGTATCTATTACGATTGCAAAATGACCGAATTTTAGAGTAATGTTACGGATATATGGGAATAAAAATATTTTCAATATATGTGTTATGTTAATAGATTTTTTCAAAAATCCCGTGTCGAGATCTAATTGAACGTAGAAATTTAAAAAGTAATAAATCATCGCTGGCATAAAAATATATAATCGTTTCCAACGTCGAAGGAGAACATTATTGAGCGCATTTTACTTCGTTTACATAATACCCGGCGCATGTAGCAACGCTTTTAATTTCATCATTTTCAAACTTTACAAAGAAGGGATTATTTTATCTTGTGCATGAGAAAAGGTGCTTTCTGCATACGGCATTTACATTTCGTTGCCTTCTTGCTTGTCTCCGCTTTAATCGCAAGAAACATCCACAGAAACGCTAGAGTTTTTAAACACTTGGCCTTGGCGAAAATATTTAAAATTACATGCCACTCTTAATATGGGGTTTAGGAGATTAGGACTACTTGCTAGTTTAACAGAAAATTATAGCAATCTGGAGTGTCGATTAAAGCATAAATTCATTTTTACCATTTTGCTATTTGAATAATTTTTTATTGCTTCATCATTCTGCCAAAAAGTATTTTTAGATTTTTTTAAATATATTGCTGAAATTTCAAAAATAAACCTACAAAGTTTAATATTATTTCTCCAATTAATTTCGGATTAAATCCAGCAATTTACATCTACATCTCTTTGTGGTCATCTGACCATCTGTTCTGATAATATATTTTTATTTCTGTGTCCTCCGGTAGGGGTGAAGAAGGTCACATATGTGCTTCCCTCAACCAAAAAATATATTAAGCGGGTTTGAGGAGCTTGAATCCAAATTTTGTTTCGAAAATATGCTTATGATGCAAAATATATACGTTCTATGAGTTTGGTAGATTTGAGGTTTTTGTAGACCAAATTCCTAGGTCTGTCCTTGTTGTTAATGGTTTACTTAGGCTTTTAGGGAATGTATCCATGTCATTATTTACTAATTCAAAGTTTGTTCTATTTAATTAACTTTAATTATTAAGCTCTTCTCGTAGAAGCACCGAAAATTAGAGCTTTTAACGTATGGATTGAAACATCCACGTAAATAAGCTCGCTATAAGTCATGTTGGAATAATTCACCATACCTTGTCCTGTAGTTATTACTGCCTAATGGACATATATCATCATAAAAGGCCGTATTACTTCAATTCTAAATTGATTTGCATTCGGTTTTGTCAATTTTTGTTTACGTGGCTGTGTCTTTTCGGGATTCGAATTTTCATCTGGATTTGACGTTTTGCGTTGACTTATCGTGGAAGGCGCATTTTAGTGACACTATTACTCAACCAACTAGGGATGTGCGCTCCGAACCATGGGATTGATCGATTTATGATTTATTACCAACTAATATTACAGATTACAGGTACAGTATAAACTACAGAGTATGTCGGCCGGTGTTGCAGTGCAACATAGTTGAATAGAGAAAATCACAAAACATTAGTTGGTTTAGATCTCGGATGTCGTCATTGCTTATGGGAATGGCTTGTTGTTAGAACGAAAAAAAATTTCAGTCAGTTGAAATTTTGGAGAAGAACTTCAGATAGCATCCTCCTCCAATGGGAACACTCTTCAAAGGTCATCCATTGTGATTGACAGTGAGGTATTGTAGTAGAGCTGTTTTTTGTAAAATACTTTTGTGGGCATCTTCTACTCGATCTATCTATGAGTCTCAGCCAGTAGCACGTTGTTGTCTTTGGTGTTTTATTGGCTTGGTGCTTGAACTTACTCCACCGTCATCGATATATCTTGATTCTTTAGATGCGGCCATTTTGTGATTTGGTGATTTCACGTGGAGAGTTGTTAATTTCTTATTTATTTCCCTTGCAAAGATTCTGCCTTGTTCATCTTTTGAGGCATTACAGCTTATGCTGGTTTCCACTAATGGGTGGTTCTTTTACTCACTTTGCAGGTAACACTGATGATGGCTAAGGCCGAAACCGCTCCGTTACGCTGATTAGACGTTCTTTTGGATTAAATTTGTGCATGGAATACAAAAGTTTTTCACTAAGTACATTTCGTACATGCACACAGCCTTCACTCTTCATTTAAAATAATTATAATAATTTTATTTTATCATTAGAGGTAGCTCTTTCAAATGTTACGTATAATAATATCAGTTTTATTAGGATAGTAAAGTGGATGCAATATACCACCGTAACAATATTAATTGAGACTCGGAATATGTATGATCAGATTAATAATATATGGTTTGGACAAGCATACATTTAAACATAGTAAAATTATTAAAAAGTGATTGGCAAATTATGACCAGTCAGTTTTAATACTGTTTTCCTCTATTTTGAATTGTCTAACAATTGTTAGATATGCATCTGTTAAGTATATGATAGGTAGCTGTTAAGTATGTATTACGTATGAGTTATGTAGTTAGAATTGTGTCTGGTAAATATGAACATTATTCAAACTGCGTATAACTGAATGTTATTCAACAATTAAATAGTTTAAAGGTTGCATATTTAGCAGGGTCATGTAGCCTCAAAGTTTTTCAAAAATAATATTATTCGTCTCTAAAGTGTGGGGAGACACAAAAGAATTATTATTAGTGGATTGATATGTAGTAAAGGAACCATAAAATAATAAAAAAAGTTTAAACTTCACTTAAACGTAAAAGTAATAAATAAAAACCTACACAGGCATAGTTGAGACTTCCTAATCTGATTTCAGCAATAGCGGATTTAAAGAAACCCTAGTGTATTGATGGAAGAACCTCCTCAACAGGAGTGAATATTCTCAGAAGAAAAAGTGTATAATCATCCTCATACTCAGGTTCTCTCATCAATACACTACTTTCCTTGTCTTAGGTTGTGATCAAATACATTGGTTTTTTTGTTCGATCGTGTACGCTTTCTGCTGGGACTCGACTAATTTAATAACGCTTTATTAATTTCAAGGTTATATGAACATGTTGTGGTAACTTGTAACGAAATATATGTTATCAATTATCAGTCTATATCGCTGCATTAATTCTACCTATTTATCAATGGTTTTCAATGCTCTATCTCTCTGTGAATGGATATATTTCGCACAACTAACTTTCAGGAGAACATGTACGCAGATTTGTATCTATAATTTATGGATTAGTGTCGGTGCAGATCGCTTGATTGTGAGAATGCCATCTGTTAGGAAACGGGCTTATCTAGTATAGTTGGTAGGTAATTGAGGAGCGTAGAGTGTTGTTCAATGCCTGTAATCTACAATAGATTGCTACATTTAGCGTATGTTGAATATTTCCTTAGTTTGACGCCGGGTTTTCTACAACGGTTGTCACGTATTTTAAATTGCCCAATCCAAACATTGAAGATTAAAATAGGTAGAACGTACAAAATTTTGAAAGGAAGGTCAGGCATCTTGTGTGCAGACGTTGACGCGGTAAGTGGTATTAGTTTCTGATCTCAAAATATTTTATTCATCCCGCTTATTTTTCAATAATCTTTTTATGTTTTAAATGCATTAGTAATAATTGTTTCTAAAGCGAGAACTTAGCATTTTTATATTGCACTTTCGAGTGTTTGACGATTTCAGCAATCTTAATTTTTTATGGTGACCTTTAGGTTTGAATACCGTTTTTTTGGTGGATAATTGCGTATCTTATTGGTCAAATTCGTGTAATTTGATAATGGTTTAATCCAAATATATAGAGAACGTAATTATTTCATCGTTTGGTGGTCATACATATGATTTGACATATTTTCATTTAAATTGAACAGTATTACCTGGGAAATTCTCAAAGCGAATTTTATATGTTCCTGTAAAAGGTAGTTAATTGAATTTGAGTAGAATTTCGCTGAATTTTCCTTAGTAGTATTGTTGATCATAGTTTTGTCAGGCTTATTTCATTAATCTTTCAGTTTATTTGTAACATCAAACTATAATTATTATCACTTATCGTGTCACGTTTGATCAATGTACCGGCATTAATTTGCATATGAATGAGGTTTAAGCACATGTGTGTAAATTTACCTGGTTTATTTTTTTTATCGTTTACCTAAGTTCCTATCTCAAAGCGAGATAGTGATTATCTTATCTCTATCTTTAATTAATTGAGACGTAATTTACGACAAATTATTGTTTATGAGGGAGTACCATACGCTAAGACAACCTTTTTGAAGACCTAGATCACCACAAGTTAGCTAAACTTGGGAATAGCCAGAAGCAGGTTTCTAGTAAAGGTCTTAATACGGTTGCATGGTTATAGGATATTTGGACAAAATAGGTACGAAGTGGTAAATTCAAATAAAATGTTAAGACCAATTAAACTTGTTAATCTTTAATAATAAAGTTAATTTCATTTTCATCATATAACAAGCTTATTTATAAACCGTATTTCAAGTAATATTTGTAAATTAAATTAATAATTAAAATTTCAGTAATCAATTGTATTTGATTGCATTTGTAATAATTAAAATTATAATTATATTAATCTCAAGTATATTGATAACTGCAGTGCACATGGTACCATAACTTGTAATTTAATCATATAGTTAATATATAATTTGTTTTTAAGTTGATTTCTTTGATTTATCGCAAGTGGCGCCTTTATAAACTGAACCGACAGAGGAAATAACTTAACTCACACCCTCAAATAAACTAGATAAATTAACTTTTGCTCTATCCTTACAAACTAGCAACTGAGCTAGATTTTCATTACAAAGTGGCATACTAATTAGTTTCAAACTAGAATATAGCAAGTTAGTATTGCTTTCTAGTGAACTCCGAAGTGTGGACGGAACATGATTATGTTTTGGGTTTAGTTACTAATTATTTAGTATATATTTTCATTCGCTTTACGTGTTTTATAGTAGTTATCGATGAGTGGTAATTTAAAAAAATATAAGTTATAAAATTGAAGTTGAAATAGATAGTACAAATTTCAAGTCTGCATGAAATATAGTGACGAACAAAATGGATGCAAATCACCCAGTGCATGATAGACAAAATGGTTTAATTACCTAGTCCAGAGGGGTATATTAAAAAATAATCAAAAATAACAAATACTAAAAGCTTTGCTTTTAGGATTACGTATTCACGGATGTTGCAATTGAAATTATGCAGATATACCAGCAATTAGCGTAATATGGTGTTAAATGCACGCTTCAAGCGAAATACTTCGGTTAGGCTAATAAAAAACAAATTTTATTCAGCAACACGTAATGCAAATCGGAGTTTATCGATATATATAAAGCATAAACTCCTTAAGGTAAGTGTAGCAACACCATTTGAATTTCAAAAAGTCAAAAAGCGCCTGGAAGCTCGGAGTTTGTAAATTTTCTTCGAGAACAGGGTAAAAGGTTTTAGAGTTTGAAATGTTATGCAGGATTACTTTCCGTCTGCGTACGAAGGGAAGAGTATAAATGTTTAATTTTTAATCAACCGACTTGATAATGCGCGTATCTGGATTTCAGACAAAACTTTCAAAATTATTTTCAGTTTGCTGCCCGTTTATTTTATATTCGACTTCAAAATAAGCAAGCTATAGAATTTCTAAGCAAAAAATAAATTGACAGGTATAATGGAAGCTGCTACTGATCATATCCATAGAGACAGCGTGTCTAGGAGTTGCACTCTAAATAAACTCGTTAAGGGGCTTTGGGTAATAAATATTTTTATATTCATTAACTTAAAAAGAATTGTGTTATCTCATCTATTTTGCCTACACAGGAGAATAGTTGGATTGTGTTAGGATAAATCTTTAATTATATATATTTGCTTCTTCTTAAATTAGCATTAGGTATTTTTGTAACGATGATTCAACTACTAGTTTAATTATAAACATTGCCAATTGGGATCAATGTAAGTGCACGTGGTGTGCGGAGTATCAGTATAGACTTGGCATATTATGTACAGTTGATATCAAAATTTGAGGTATCAAATCTATCTAAATTATATTTTATATCATCATAAATATTGTAGGGTTCAATTTCTAAAATGAAGGTGTCAGTATCGGTACACAAGAGTTTAATTTTTTCACCATATGTGGGTTTAAGACAATTATAAAAAAGTCATACATTACAGTTTTTGATATATCCAATATCAAAAATCCGACTTCTATAGGTTTATTATATTCAACTAAAACTTTTTGCATTCGAACCGCCATTAAAATGTCTGAAAATATAGTTAAATCTTTGAAGTAAGGTTTTGCAATAAGTTTTTCTGCCCCATCATTTCTACTGTTTTTTGCCCATTAAGTAACCAGTCTAATATCAGTCATTTTGTCAACATTTTCTATTGTTTTCCATAAATACTGTTATCCGCTAATTTATATGAATTTTCCTCAAATTTGTTTTTAGATTCATTTCTTAATTTGGTGTTTAAATCAATATATTTTTTTAGCCATGGTCAGTACTCTATATATTTTAACTATCCACATTTAATTTTCAATGCATTGTTTCAATAAAAAATATTGAAGACCGTATTTTTCCTTATTATTTAAATTTGGAATTAACTTTGACCATTTTGAATTAGGAGGTTTGTAATTTTCAGGACAGAATGAAAATTCATTACGTTGATTATGGAATACATTTGGAGGTTTGAAATCAACTTCAACTCCATATCCTGTGTCTGCAGTGTCAGAAATATTCGTTAATTGTTTTGTAACTAGATGAAATTATTTGCTGGAAGAAATTGCTATATTGTATAATTATAATGGTTGGTTGCATCAAGATACATAATTTGCTTGGTTCTGACGGATCATAATTTGAAAAAATATTTTATTTTCTATAGATTTTCTACTTTTACAAGTACTGACTTTTCCACGTACATTACTTTTAAAAAATGCAACATATCAGGATCAGTTAACAATTCTAATTCAACCCCAGTGTAACGTAAACATGCATCAAAACTTAAACCTGGTAAAGTGAAATAATGAGCAGGATCTAACTTATAAGCGTTAATACATGTTTTCCTAAAAATTTTGACAAAACTTCCGCAAGGAGTAACACATCAGATTTTAAATAAATGTCAGAATATTCACCAATCAAATTACACTCAATCAAATTAAATATAAATTTGGCCCTATCATAGTCTTTTTCGGAAATATGTTCATCTGTTAGGTCATCATGTAAATTTTCCTTAACTGGCAAATTTACCTCATTTAGTTTCAAATAGTCCTCGGAATACATGTGTCTGTGAGATTTGATTATTGTTGGGGAAACACCCTAACACGTGTAGAAACTATCGTTTTTCACCGTATAGTTTGGTGATAACACCCTGTATGTATGTAGTATGAATGAACCATAATTAAACTCAAAATAAATTTATTTCACCCCGCGTTCTAGCAATTAGCATATGTCAGTTCTTCAATACCCCTTAGTCCAAACCTGGATGGTCGATTCTATCCTATACAGCTAAATGTTATTTTGCGATTTTAATTGGGTTCAATTTAAGCGTTTTCAATTTAATATATTCGTGTCTCCGTCAGTCTCCAGTAAGCCATGTGTCAAAGAAAGAAAGAAAACCCACGCTGGCTTTCGCGCCAATCCCCACTCAGCCGACTTTTAGCTTGCGGCCAGGAGCTCGCTAGAAGAAATTAATCAAGTCAGTGCTCTGCTAACACTCCACGTTGCTAGATCGGTCCCGTCACCGCGCTCTAGCAAGTGCATTCTCTGGCCAAAGGTCAAATTCTTTTTGGGCCAATTTCTCTTCTTGTATGCACAGATATTTGTAGAATATCTAGTGTACCTCAGTTATCTTTGTCCAAGATTGGACAAAGACCTCAGATCAGCAGTTTAACCCAATTCCTCGAAGCCAAAAAGATAGCGTCCCCTTTGGAAAATTGAACATAAGATGGCCGATTGACATTCCTGGTTGAATAATTCCTGCAAGCAAGGTGAAAGCCGGATGTTATGGTTTCCATAAAACAAACAAAAGTTAAGTTGGAAAGTAACTAAGTAAAATATCTCCCTGTTGAAGATACAGGTAAAGCAGTCAAAGTTCAAAGGTACGATGTGTGAACGTTGCTAAGTTAATTTAATTAAGGGCAGAAAACTCAGTTTAAATCACAAAATCAAGAACTTTCAGTAGATTTTCACTTTATAAATAATCTGCTTTGTAATATTAGTTGTATGTTTGAATGAACGAATGCATGGAAGTAGATTAAGAAGTATTTAAAACATTGTACTTATATTTTTTTACATCAATTGCATAATTACATTATTAAAGTACACCAACATACCTATCGAGTCTCAATTCACATAATCTATGTTTAAAACCCCAACACTCTATTTTTATACAGTCCACTCCTTTAATTGCTTGTAGTTAATTATGCAGTTAATTGCTACCTTCACCTTTATGGTCAAAATAAATTAATAAAATTAATTTGTTTGTACCGACCAATTATATAATACTTAAATTTCAAAAATAAAGCTACGTATAAGAAGAGTATCGTCACATATTAATCATTTACATCTATGTCTCTTGTAGTAATCTGACCATCTGCTTTGACAATATCATTTAATTTCTGTGTCCTCCGGAAAGGGTGAAGAGGATCACACATGTGATCGACTGAGCAAAAAATTATATTAAGTGGGTTTCAGGAGCTTGAATTACATTTTTGTTTTCGAAGATATGCTTGTCATTAACATACGCTTCGCTGCACTCTAAGTAAATTCGTTATGGGGCTCTGGGTAATAAATATTTTCATATTCATTAACTTAAAAAGAATTGTGTGATCTCGTCTATTTTGCCTATACAATACAATACAATACAATACAATACAATACAATAGTATATTGATCTTAATACAATTTACATGTTTACACAAGTCATAAAAATCAAATAAACCAAGCTATAATATAATTTGGATTTCAAAAATCTTACAATATAAGAGAAATAGTATTAGACATTTAACAAGTACAACATGTAACATAAATCAAAATACATCACAATTAAAATACTCATCAAAACTATAAAATGCATTTCTAATTAACAATTCCTTTATTCAATTTTTAAATTGTCTTGATGGTAAGTCCCTTTGGTTAGTAGGAAGTTTATTTAAAAATTTAATGGCCAGATACCTAGGGCCATCCTGACACCTTTTTAGTCTACAACACCCTGATACTAGGTCATTCCTATATTGAGTGTCATGTGAGTGGATGTCATCGTTGGATCTGTATTGATGTTCATTCTTTTTAAGATAAAGCAGACAATCCAAAATATAGACAGATGGCAGTGTCATATATGAAGCTGCCATAAAACATCCCTGCAGTCATCCCTGTAGCCTAATCCATGTATAACTCTAACAGCCCTTCTCTGCAAACCAAAAACTCTCCCCGACTGAGCCGTATGGCCCCATGCGAGAATAGAGTAGGCCATGGTGGACTGAAACAGGCTGAAGTATGCTGTTCTTAGAGTATTCAGAGACTCAGAACTCGAGAGGCTGCGGAGCAAATACAAACATTTTGCCAATCTAGATGTCACATGATCAATGTGGGCATCCCAAACCGGTCCCGGATCAAACCGGACACCCAGGAACCTGACCTGCTGAACATCATTCACATTACCCATTTCTCTCAATGAAAACACCAATCTTTCAGTCTTATCACGATTCAAAAGTAACATATTCGATGCAAACCAGGCCTCAACCTGCTCCCTCACGACCGCAGACCCCCCCCCCCCACA
>MU184369.1:89227-148012 GCA_016904865.1 Pissodes strobi | reverse complement strand
CTGAATGAGGATCAATTTGGTTTCCAGAATTCCAAAGGAACAGGGGATACCGTGTTTAGTTTCCTGGAGAAACTTTACTTTGGTTTAAACGAAGGTGATATAGCTGCAGCGGTGATTTGCGATTTTTCAAAAGCATTTGACTGTATAAATCGTGAAGTACTGCTGCGGAAACTCGAGCGCTATGGATTTAGGGGAATTGCCTTGAAATGGCTGATATCTTAGGTATCCGAGAGAAGACAGTTTGTTAGATGCCAAGGTGCAGATTCCAATGTACTTCTCAACCCCTATGGTGTGCCCCAATGTTCTATGCTGGGACCACTGCTGTTTCTACTATACATAAATGACCTGGCAAATATTGACATATTGGTAGGTTCACTATATTTGCTCATGATACCAATAAATTATGGCGGGGTCAAGACTCTGAAAGTCTGTCAACTCGAATTTCTCATGATATTAGTAAAATAAAGGGGTGGTGCGATGCAAACTGCTTAAGTTTTAATGTTGGTAAGACAAATGTGTTGCCATTTAGGTGTAATATGGAGCATCTCGAGTTTGGAAGTAACGCCCTGGAATGTGTTAAAGTAGTAAAGTTTCTGGGTGTACAGATTGATTCGAAGTTAAAACTTTCGGATCATATTATCGCGCTCAATAAAAAATTGGCATCAGCATGTTACGCAATCCGACTAGCAAGTAATAATTTAGGACATTCAATGGCAAGATCTATGTATTTCGCCCTCATCGAATCAAATTTAAGATATGGAGTAGCATTATGGGGTTTTGCTTCCCAACAACTACTGAGTTCTGTATTTGTTCTTCAAAAGCGAGCTCTTAGTTATTTATGTAAGTTAAAGCCAAGCGAGACCATTGGAGACCATATTTTATTCAAGAAAAGATATTAACTTTGACTGGCCTTGTCATAATGGAAACAGTGTCTCTAATCCATAAAAAAATATGGTAATTTAGCCAGTCAAAACGATAACGGAACTCGCAATTCAGGTAAGATGAGATTGCCTAGGCCTAGACCAACAAGTACTCTCACAAAGAACTCATTAATTTACGGGAGCGTTAAGATTTACAATCACTTGCCTAGCGAATACAGAAGTATTGAAGGTAGCAAGCAATTCTCACGTGGTCAAGTTATAATATGCATTTGACGATGCTTTTAATTAATATTATTTTTTTGTGTTTTTTTCTTAGTTTTAAATTTTAAATGGTTTCTACTGTTGTCGAAATGAGGCTGTTCTTTGTGTGTTGACTTCCGTTTTTGTATACGTTTTTTTCTTGGTGTACCTAGACTTACGAGTTTTTGCTCAAGTTTTTATTTATTTATTTATTTATTTGTTTGTTTGTAAAATAACCTTGAATTCCATTTTGTATTCTTTGATATTAGCTATAAGTTGACAATAATATAGTGAAGTAAGGACACGAATAATCAAATTAATAAATATATGCAAATTTTATGAAAATTACATGTCGGGGCAAAACTCAAGCACGAAAATATAGATGATTAACTTTCACTTAATTTTTTACCTATTCCATAATTTATTGAGAAGCGTATTATACGGGTTCTTTTTATTTTATAAACGAGTTCCTAATTACTTACCCTGAGTCCAAAACAATATCAGAACAATTTAACTGAGCCTTTAATTTTCCGCTAGTTTCGGGCATATAAGGTTGTAATAATGTTGCTAACAGGCATGCCAAATTAGCACAAACTCCTACAACTGTACCGCCTCGAAGCCTGAAAATGTTATACAAATGTAGAAAACGGAGATCGCTTTGAGACAACCTTTGTTTCCATTGATGCAAAAATAAACATACCATATGAATACATTTCGTAATAACTAGCAGTGCTAGTTGACTTGATTTGAAATATCTGCTCCTTTTTTGTTTGTTGTAGACCATAGAAATCACAATAGCAAAACATTGTTATTTTCGAAGATAGTTATTAAAAATACTTACTTTCCTGCTTCACCTTCTTTAATTTTAACCCAAGGCTGATGCAGCTGCATATATTGATTACCATGTCTCGAAATTGTTAAGATATGCCTAATACCATCTCTCAATCGACATTTTTCTAATGCAGTCAAATATCCCTTAAGTTCTTTGGTACATAAAGCTAATAGAGAGTAATCTTCAGCTGAGAGAGCCATTTTTGGAATGGTTTTATTAAAGTTATTTTTCACAAAAGTAAGTGATCTAAAATTGAATAAATTTAGATAATACAATTTTTAGTATGAATATTTTGGTTGTATCTAAAATACACTATTTTTATTTAAAAATATATTTTTTATATTTAAAACAGAGCAGAATGCCAATCAAAAATATTTGAATAAATAAATGTGGTTTTACGCTTAAGAAAATAATCGTAAATGTATTTTTACCTAATCTTCCACCTTGGAAGAAATTTGTCGTAAACAGCAAAAGATCCTGCACAAATTGGATTATGTAAAACAGATAACGCTAAATTAACATTTATATTCCGTCTGATTTGATGCTTATACATATATAACTGATGGAGATGGGTAAAATATGCGATTCTTAATAAAAAATATTAACTCTTTTGACTGAAATGTCAATCAAAATTTTCCAAAATCTATTTGAAAGTACACAGATACTAAGATAACATGTCATAAGATGTGTCTCTTTTGTTGGCAAAAATGGGTGATTGTTTAAAAGTGACTCATATTCCAAAGATACCGCCACCCTACATCTTTGGTGTCCCAGCTTTCAAAGATTATCGAGACACTAAAAAAGGTGAGTGATGCAATGTCTCAACAAAGAATTCCATCCTTCACTCAGTTTGGAATTTAATCAAATAAAAATACTGACAGTACTGTCCTGATCTTAAAAGCGTTTGATTGTGTGTCACAAAATTATGCTGCTGAAGATGCAGCATATGGATTTAGGGCTGTCTCTGGCCTTGTTTACATCATATAGGGGAAAATCAGGTTGGAAGAGTGTGGGGTTGCTGCTCACATAATTTGAATGTCTCTTCTGGGGTGCTACAAGGTTCGGTTTTATGGATGATCTCGTTTTTTTCTGCGCGAACGATCTACTGAACTCAACATAAAAGGCACGGTTGCTGACCATGCCGTCTTTTTTTACAAGTCAGTTTATTAAGAGATTTAAATATAAGCAAAATATTGTTTTAATGCGACTAACGCTAATATTTTTAAGTTCAAATTTAATAAAACCACAATCTGTTAATATCTAAAAATATATTAACATAACATTCTGGACACAGATAAAAATTAAAATGTAAGTACATATTACATTCAAATAAAAAAATTTCTTCGAACCACTATGATGTAAGGGTGGTGTCGAGCGGATTGGAAACATCGTCAGCCAAAATAAGAATGTCTTATTTTGATTTAAGTGTGGCATTCTTTTTTGGGGGTATTGCGCATATTTTCTGAATTCACATTTTATCATTCAGAGATGATTACATACAAAACCACTCGATTATTACAAGCATTTATTTTAGAGACTTTGTTTGATGCATAAAAAATTATAAAGAATCTCGAAAACACCAGGTCATATAGTGTTACGGGTGTAAATTCTCCTATTTATAAAAATCATTTTAGGAAGGAATATCGATTGGTTAATCATCTCTATTGTCTTTTTTTCGAAAAGTTCGTACCTGTCTAGGATTCTGACAGCAGTATTTGAATTGACATTTAAGGATTTTTAGTTGAATGTCAGTCGATGATTTTTCACGTGATTACAGATTTGTTTCTGTTTATCAATCCAGTAGGATGAGGGAAAACAGAAGAAAACTGTTGTTGTTGATTTGGTAAGGCTTTCGTTTTATCATTAGCCAAAGAAAATTCCTTGGGATGAAAGGTAGCTCTCGAGAAGTGTATTATTTCGTAAATGAAATAGGCTGGAAGTCGTTTGAGACTCTCGAGAGAGGGATAGTTGCTTGTAGAAGAAATTTCTAACAACCGCTGTAATGGCAATAAGCCCGCTTGGATTGGATACCCAGGAAGGTTTTGGTGAACCCCAGTTATGGGGTTTTTGTAGCTGGTTTATAGTAGCTGAATTCTAGTAATTGGATACTAGTAATTGGATTCTAGTAGTTGCATTCAAGTTACTGGATATTAGAAGCGGAAATCCGGTAGCTGGTTGTTGCGGGGTTCTAATCGCTGATTCCCTGTAGGGTAGAAAGAGCCACTATTACCTGGAACCTGACTAATTTGGGCTGTTAGACATACAGAGAAGGATGATGGCAAGTTTTCGGATATAACTTTACAGGAGATTTCAAGATAAATTTCTTTTTATACATATTATCACGTTGAGTCAGCACTATTGTGCCAGAAATAATTACTTCATTGTTGAGACTTTTAAATTTAAACAGAATTTAGTACTCAAGCATTTTCCTAAATGTGAAGTGTTACTACGACGGCCTTGTTTCATTATTTAGTTCTTAGGGGTGCAAGATTTATAGATAATCTCTAGTGCATATTATATCCGAGGAAGTTTGTTCACTTTAATACCTTTTTACTTTATTTTGGCACTGATATTAGAACATAACATAGCATTTTGAGGGATACGTTTTCTGTTTGAAACTTACAACTCGGGCTTTTGGAAAGGCTATACTAACCGAGGTAAATTAACTTAGTATAGTCTATGTGATAAGTTCGGTATTTCTATCACCGTCTAGGTTGTAGGTAACAGCAGAGCGTTTCGGAGAAGTGAACTTTCTAAATTTCATAACCTTTTATTTGACACCTCTCAAATTTTAAATTAGACTGACAGGTTGGAATTTTCAGAATTCTTTACAACCTTTTTACTTGACACCTTTCAAACTCTCAATTTAGGCTATCAAATTGACAAGAGGGTGTGTCTATTTAGACAGTAACTCATTTAACTTTCAAATTGAATTTTCTTATGAGGCTAGAGGAGCTTGCTCTTATTTTTACTTCAAAATAAAAGTATTGGCCTCACATACTTGGTATTATTTTGTGTGAATTTGAGAATTAGATTTTGAGTGGTAACTGTGCAGGTAGCGTAGACTTCGTCAGGTAATTATTTACTTAATTTGACATTTGAGTTTGAACTTTGATTCTTTTATTTCCAAGTTTGTTTTTACAAACAACGATAGGGCTTGCCAACGAAGTAAACTTGGTGGCGTCCAACCTCGACTTGGACTTTTATTTATTTTGATTTAATTCCATATCCAGGTACATCAATTTGGAACTTGATACTGGGAAAAGATAAAGTTGGAACCACCCTGAGACGAGCTAGGCCAGGTGTTCGATTGCAGACGGTGTTGGTTGAGCTATTACGAGGACTGGTGCTGACCGAATTTCAAGGTATATATCTGATTGTAGGTTATTCTTTTGGTAATTCTTAATTTGATAGTAATCTGTCGTTCAGCGCCATCTGCCGAGTATTTTTATCTTTGAAGTGAATAACAACAACGCGTCCAATTTCAAAACAGTTTTAGCAGTAGTTCTATCTAGAATACAAGCAGTAGTGAGTTATATTTTGTGAACCCAAACTAATTGGAAATAATATAACAAATTGGCGTCGCCCAACGCCAATAGAATTAGAATTGCAGGTAATAATAGCACTAGTCAATTTAATAATATGCAAATCCCCATGTCGACATCACAATTCGTCTGGGACTTAGTATTCGAAGATACAAAAATACTGCAACTCCAATCAATAAAGGATGTTAATTATTGCAGAAAGCGTTTGAAACCAATTTTAAATCATAAAGCTTACCATAGAGTGGAGGAGCTTTACGCCAATACCTTTTAAATTTTAGTTATTATTTTGAAATATCCCTTTTTGCTATTATTCTATGCATTCATTCAATTTTGAATTTCGTTTAAAAAACTGATTGTAGTTTAATATGTTTTAATATTTTTGCCCTTGTCATTTAAAATAAAAATAACATATGCGAGTGAGGTTTAGTTTTAATATGAGTAATTGATACTTAATGCTGGAAATTCAAATGTCTGCTGTTCATTTAACATTGAATTTTTCAAATGTAATATTGTTTTGTCTCCAGGAACTTTGCGTTATTTGACAATAATCCTACTTTCAATTTTGATTTTGAAAAATAAGCAACATAAACTTCGATACATGTATAAGTTTCGTAAATAATCGATCCCAGACGTTACAGAAATAAACAAAGAGGCGGTACGCAGAAAATCGACACTTAAGACCTACATGCAGCTGATCCAGTTAATTAAAGTGATTTAATTAAAGAGATATGCTGTTTGTTATAAAATACTGATCACACAGAACCAACCTGAAATGTACTATAAATGAAAACAGAGGACAATTAACTGACTTACCTATTAATAAAGTTTCCTAAATTATTTAACAATTCCGAATTATTCTTAGTTGCTAAATCGTTCCAGCTGAAACTTGAATCTTGGGCTTCAGGTCGAACATATAGTAAGTAAAACCTCCACACATCACTGGGAATCTTGGTATCTCTTGCATCATTACCAAAGACACCAATACCGCGCGACTTAGAAAATTTACCATCCTCATAATTTAAGTATTCTGAAATAAATACGTAATATTAACTTTAAAAAACCACTACCAGAATACAGTTGCACTGTTTATATTTTACTCGACATTTGAACATGTTATGAAATATCTACAAGAACAACAAATGATAAATAAAATTTTCGAAAATTATTCCAGCACTAGAATTCTGCAGTATATGAACGATTTATCGTAACGCGGTAATGTTCATTTAAAATTCACCTGGTAATATTAATCATGTCTTTTATCTTTTCGTCTTGTCGTCCTTACACATAATATAAGTCTATCTTAAGTCGGTTCGTAATATTAAATTTATAACCGACTAAAAAGACATTTATAGCTGCATTTGCGTTTTATCCCACGACACGTGTAGATCCAACAATTTAGAAGCTAGAAACAGTTGTAACTTCCTTCAACAAAATAGTATTAGTGTAAACTAACAAACTGAGTGGGATTTCATATCTGCGTTTTCACCTCACCTCGAGGATACTGCTAGCCAAACGTATTTAGGACGGCTTCCCACAGTCTTTGGTGACCCATTACAGATGGTAAAAGGATTTGTGTACTGCACTTATTGAAACTGATGTCATCCTAAATTCGCGATGATATTAAACTCCTCCCATTCGCTGACTTGACTGAGGGATAAAAGTTAGTGCCTCGCTATTAGCGACTGAAAGAATTGAGGCAGCACTTTTGTTCATGGTGGTCTTTTAAATAGCTATCAGCACTTGGTGATGTGACTTATGTAGATTCAAAGACCTGCGACTGCTCTAATAAAAGAGCTTTATGAAGATTTATATTGTCCCAACAGATATTAATGAGAACCCTCCTAATAGTGATCATAATCTGAAAAGCTAATTGGAAGGTAACACAAATTATTTTTTTGGTGTTGTATTGTAGTGGTAATTATCAGATATTCAAAGAGTTATCTATGACCATACAGATTTGGATTCTGCAAATCCTCTAGATCTACTTAGAGCCATGTCCACCATGTCACTGATAAATGCATCAGCTGGTCGTATGCAATAAAGTTCAGCAGAGATTAAAGCGTTTTTACTGCAATAACCCGTGATTAAATTGTAACAGTTCTTGTCAAACTTGAAAACCTAAACATTTAAGATGTATTCACGATTTCATTGAATCTAGAGATTACCGGATTGTAGCAGTTATCTCAAGTTTTCGGGATTAAGACCGTCATTGCACAGGCATTGGGTCTGTTATCATATTTTCGCATTTATGGGTAATATTGTAATTTCTGATTTATTTTAACATATACCACATTATGATAACAATGGATCCCTTAGACACTTCATTCTCTTACTTATACACCCCTATATTACTCATTCCCAATACAATTATATTAAATGTGTTTAAATTTAGTACTCAAAGGTTATGACAGAAAGTCAGGATATAGTCGCCGACCGAATAAGATCAGAAAAGCCGCTCAATTTCATACTTACAAATGAATCGATCGATTGCAGTCCATTTCAAAGCTGTCCTACATATTTCACAAAATCTTAAGTATGTCTACTTAAAGTTGTAAAATGACACTGCAAAAAAGGTTAAATTAAAAAACTTGGTGAATCAGTTATCAGTTCAAACCTAAGGATAATACATGCTTCACCTAAAGGTCATATAAATAAAACAAGTACAAATGAATAAATAGATAATAATAATAATAACTGAAAATCTGACCAAGGTGGTAATTCCTTAGTCGATAAATCTTTAAAATTTAATAGACGAAAATAAATGGAATATATTTTACATAAACAAAAACGTGTTTCAGGCAAATTTATGAAATATTGAACTTGTTCGTCAAACTTATCTGATAACCATCGAATTCATTGTCAACAGTAAAAGCAGCTTGGTAGAGTAACGTTACATGTGGCTCAGGGGAAACCACATGATTTGAAAATGTTGAACGGAGCGACCTAAGGCTAATTAATAATAATTAATGGAAGTTACCTTATTAAGAAACACAGTATCATTTACGATCATCTTTAAATAAGCTAGCTGCAATATTATGACCAACTATATATATACTAGCCTACTACCTACTCAAAAGTCTGAATTCGTCAACCTCATTAAAATTAATTATTCTTGGACTTTTTAAGGGATCTAAATTCCTAGAAGCAACCACAAACAGTGAATGATGTACAACATAGAAAAATTGACTTATTACTTACTTTGCTTTTATTATGTGTTGGGACTTGCATCATTAGATATTCTAATTTACGGAAACAATAAAAAAGTAAATAATTGCAATTACCTGTTGCCATAATATGAGATACGGTGACATAATTCCTGTTAGCACCCAACAAAATAGCAGGAAACAAAATGGCATGGAAAGGTACATTGTCTTTAGCCATAAACTGATACAGTTTCACTTCCGTATCTTTTTCCGGTCGCCACCATTTCTCATATTCTCTTGTGTAAGCTTTGCTAATAGAGATATAGCCAATTGGTGCATCAAACCATACATAGAACACCTAAAACGATTGTGTACGTAGAACGTATCAGGATGTACAAGAGGACCACATTTATTTTAGGGCTTCTTAATTGTTTCTTAGAGAACAGATTTTCCAAAAATTTATAAAAACATACCGCGTCTCCCTCAAAAAATATCTTCCAATTTTGTTTTAAACCGTGATAATCACTGTATTTTTAACTTTTCTATAAGTGCGAAAAAATTCGTACCATAAAAATAAGATGTTGATCAGGGCCCTCAACATGAAATTACGAAAAGTCGTCTCACAAAGATCGGCCTTGCGTGTTAGGTAAAAAAATAAATGACTGCATATGAATAAATAAGCATTATTAGGTCTGTTCTAGCAGCGATTTCAAACGGTTTCAAACCGTCCGGAGTTTGCGCATAACGATATAAGCGTCGCATATATGGCTATGCGCAAACTCCGTACGGTTTGGAACCGTTTGAAATCGCTGCTAGAACAAACCTATTGTTTACATTTTCTATTTTGTTTTCTTAATTATTTTAATGATTTAGATTGATTGATTGAATATGTGCTTTTAAATAATGCGAAATAACACTTTCTAATAATTTGGGTATTTTATATCTGCAAAAGTCGTCTGAATTCTCAGCATTTAATTGAGCACTAAACTGCGCGACTTTGCCCCAATTTAACCAACTTTGTATGCATTACGGTTTGAGAGATCCCTATGCATACGCTCGAATTTGTAACACCCTGTATATTTTTGGAACTATAGTGTGCATCGTGAGTTCGTTTAAAAACATTTTTTGGGCACATAACCTTCACCTAAGCCTATAACAATATTTCACTCAGAAGATGTATGTAACTATTCCAAGAGTAAAAAATTACTCAAAAAGTAAACCCCGATAATTTAAATGATTTTAAACAAATAAAAAATATATTATTTGGAAAATAGTACATATCATTTATAAACCCTCAAGTGTATTATTCTTCTAAATAAAAAAAAATAAACGATATTTGAAACAGTCATTTTATCTGTTGTCAAAAAGTACTATATAATAATTAAGAATTAATATTATTAGTCAAATTTTCGATTATAAAAAAAGTTAGTATGGGCCGAAAAATATCGTAAATAGGTATTTCATACGAGAAGTAATCTACCTAACAATGTTAACTCAATTATATCTGATTTTACGCGCAAAAAAAGATGTTCGCTATTTGCCGGTTTTTCACTCTACCAATTTGAAAGCTAAATATGATTTTTTTTGTGTGTTAAAATTAATATTAAATTAAAAGTTATAAAGCAGGCTAATTAAAAAATTATTACTTTATTTTCCTATGAACTATTACAATTAAAAGCAGTATTATTTTTAATCTCAAATTAAACGAGTTTGCTTTACCTTACTTCTAAAACCATCTAATGGCACTGGCACACCCCACTTAAGATCTCTAGTAATACATCTAGGCTTTAGTCCCTCTTTTAGCCACGATTTTCCAATGACATCAGCATTATGCGACCAGCCAGGACTTGATTTCTTTATCCAATGATGTAATAATGGCTCTAGCTAAAAATAAAAAATATATCTAGTTGACCTCCAAAGATTTAAGACTTCAATTAGTTCCTACAAGATATTTCAACTAGTCTACAATTAAGACAAGAATTTTAATTTGTATGACAATTTCATATTTTGCTCTTGAGATTCGTTTACCAATAATTCAGTTGCTTAGATCGAGATATATCAATATTAAATACCTATGCGACATATGTATGTACTATATGATGAAGCAATAATTATGCTAATATACTCATCTAGAAATGGTGTCTGAAGGGTGAGACATGTCCATTTGTGATCGAATGCAGTAATAATTGAAATATTCAAAAAGGAGTGGATTAACTCAGCTGCATGATTTACTTTGCTTGGGATATAAATAGAATAAAATATTGATGTAAACTATACATTTAAACAGTAAGTAATTTTTTTGGCACTAGGTCTACACAGGAATAAGTTGTTGCTCTTCAACTTCCCAGGTAAAATATATTAGGTTGTTGCTCAGAAGTATGGAAGTTTTTTGTTCCAGGGATTCTTAAAGGTATTAACTATTTTTTCAGATCATTTTCAAGTAGATGAAGAATTCTGAATTTCATCAGAAATTTATGGATACTGACATGAAATATTACTCAGTTAATGATATTATTGGTAACAAAAATATAACAATAAAATTTATTGAGTTCAAGTTTCAGTTGATTGCTTTCTGAGGAGAAACATAATTTGATTTTATAGCAATTTGGCACATATTGATGCAAAGTTTCAATAGTCTACAGAAACTATTTGTAATCCGAATTATTAATGCATAACAATTTTGAACGAAAATAAGCTTCTCCAATATCTTACCTTTGGTAAATCAATAAAAAACTGATTAGATGTCTTCAATTTTGGAGTACTTCCACAAATTTTGCACCTGGGATTCTTCAATTCTATGGCGTTTACTAGCTTGCCACATCCATCACATTGATCTCCACGGGCATCTTCGTAGTTGCAGCCGATATTCGGACAGCTACCTTCAACGAACCGATCGGCTAAATATCGATCGCACTTTTCACAGTGTAACTGATTAACTGACTCAGTGAACATAAATCCGTTGTGGTTTAGTTGCAAAAAGAGATCTTGAGCTAGCCTAAGTACAAGAATTATTTACCTATATCAACTTTCTTTATAATAAAATGACAAAATATATTTTTGCATTTGGTTACTAGAATAGCATTAAATATTTTGATTATAAAACGCTAGGTAATGCAAATAAGTGAATTTCCAAAACTGATTCCTTGCATACAAGGAGACGCCAACAGAACAATTGAGAGAGCTCACATCTGTGAACAACAACATTTTCTAATTTCATATTATATCGAACATACCAGCTTTAAGAATTTTTATTTAACAAGAAGTTCTATAAGTCTTGAAATATAAATTTTATAGGTATGCCTTGAGATACACAATACTTACTGCAATAATACTTACTCAGTTTGAAGAGGTGTTGAGGTCCTTCCAAAATGATCAAAACTAATATTGAACCACTGATATATTTCATCATGAAGTTTGAAATATTTATCACATATTGCTTGACATGATAATCCTTCTTCTAAAGCTTTTGTTTCAGTAGCTGTTCCATATTCATCAGTACCACAAATAAAGAGGGTGTTGTTATTACACAAACGAGAAAATCGAGCAAAAACATCTGCAGATAAAACACAGCCAATTATGTTTCCTAAATGAGGTACATTGTTTACATAAGGCAGTGCAGAAGTGATAAATATATTCTTTTCTCCAGGTTTAGGCAAGCTAAAAATATAATTCATTGATGGATTAAAATTAATTCAATGGGTTTTAAACCTTTTCTTATAAAAACATATATGCTTAAAATTGCCTTTTTTCAGTTATACAGGGTTAGAAAAACGTTTTTAAAAACATCCAACCCTTCGAGCTCCTTCGGTTTTTTTATTTTTTGCTAGTTATTTTCTTTTCCTAGTCTTTTCATGTTATTATACAATTATACAGTGATTATTACAAAAAGAAAAGATACCTATCAAATAAAGAAAAACTTTAAAAAATATAGGTGTAATAGTAATAACTAACAATAGTGGCAAGTGTCATAAAGTAACAGGTGATCGGGGGAGTCCCTGTTGTCTTTAATAGCCTATCATATGATATGGTATCCCAGAGATTGATGCAGTTAATTTGATTTCCGTTTGCAATCAAGTGTCAGTTTGAAAGTTTTTACCTCAAGTGTGTGTAATTATATAATAATTAATAGTTCCGGAAAGTGGTTGATATTAAGTAGTAATAGAGACCAATGAAGGAAAACATTATTCGCCTAGAAAAGAATCAGTTTTTATATACGGGGTAGCCAGAAATTACAAAAACGTTAGTTTTACCAAAGAAAATAATAGCTACGCAATAGAAGAATTATCCAATGTAAAGCGACAGACCCCTCCGATGGAGCCAGGCTTTTCTAAGCCTGGCTCCTTTCTTGGAAATCCACATACGAGCCGTACAATGTTGCCAAAGATTCATAGAAGAAGCGCCGCGACTGCCGAGTGCCGCGAGAATTTCCACGAATTTGTTGTTCAATGGAAAGACCGGACGGCACGCGTTTGGCGCGCGCTCGTCGAGAAAGTAGGATTTTTATTAATTTACTTTCATTGTTAGCTTGCCTAAGAGTTAGAGCTCACGCTCGGAGAGTTGTATAGGTGATACTATTTTTTCTAATTTTTATTATAAAATTATAATTAGGTATTGATACCCAGAAACATGTCAGGGAATGTATGCCAGTATTTTCACTGTCGTGCTAGTCGAAGAGATGACAAAATTAAAATGTTTCGGTTTCCATATAAAAACGAAGAAATTTGTAAAAAATGGGTAGTTAACTCCGGTAAGTACCTATGTAATATCATACACATGAGAAAGCATAATTAAAAAAATATATATTACTGCTTTTTTGGGTTGCATATTTTATGATTTTATGATAAAAAAACACCTAATTTGTTCATTCCAATTTTGCTGCTGCCTAAATAAAAACGTTTTGAATAGATATATTGTTACATACTTAATCGTTACCTCTTTAATTACGGAAATATATTTTTTGATTACATTAACCGAGCATATAAAAATTATTTTATACTTGTTTTAAATAAAAGGGCATCTGCCACTTTTATAGTTCTTTAATTGGCTTTTTACTTCGCTTTTTTTGTCTAACTTAAATTTTTGCTTCACATTTGGACATGATGTTCTTTGGAAGGGTGTTTTGCTACTTTTGTGTAGAAAGTAACGATATTATTTCGTAGGAAAAAATAATTTTCCTACGATTACAGTAGAAAATATCAAATTTCGCACTCTTTTGATGAAAGATTAATTAGATATGTCCTAAAAGTTTATAATCTCTGTCACTTTCCCGAACAAAATGGCGTCCTACCAAATTTATAAATCCAAATCCCGAAAAATTATTTAAAATTTCATTTTGTGATTACTAAAAAAAATGCACATTGAGACCTTGATGAAGTTAATTTTATTATTTTTTAATTTTTCCGGAATTGAATCGTTTAGTCTTCGATGCTGAATTGTACAGGGTGTCCCAAATTCGAGCCTCATCATTGGGGTCTCGGAAACTAGAAGAGATGAGGAGGGTCATTCCAAAGTGCGCCTTATCCATATTTTATTAAATCTTAGATAACAACACAAATTGAAAATATACGTTAGTCTTTTGGTTTCAACACACGCCTTGTCCCATGTAAAATGCATGTAAACTTTGCGTATCGTTCCAAAACGCACCTTATCCGTTGGTAGCGTCACTTCAAACCGAATCAAATCCAGCCAACCAATTATAAAATCGCGTCTTAACCATATGATTCAGGCATGTTAAGAAGAATATTATTATTTTTGACGTCATTCGTTCGCAATCTTTGATATAAGTAGTTTCGTGTTCAGCGTTGTTTGTTAAATAATAATAATAATAATAGTAATAATAATAATAATAATAATAATATTAATAATAATAATAATGGAAGAAACAATTAGAGCAGTACCGAGTGGTAGTAGAAGAAAGAAGGTTTCCAATTCAAGTTTATGGGAAAAGAACATTAAAAAAATAGCAGGTAGGACACGTATATTCCAGTCCTTGTGAAATATATTTTTTGTTATGGTAGGTTTTAATCTAGTTTATTGTTTTTGTTATGGTAGGTTTGGTTGGCGAAAATCTGTTAAGAAGTTTTTTAAACGAGTACAGTTGTGGCAATCACAATGAAAGTGAATAATTCTTCAAAAGCAATACAAAGGTGATGTGACAGTGCATGGAGAAGAATATTATAGAAATGACTGTAATAAAGCATTGACTCTATAGAGACGTGGAAAAACTATTTCCAAGATGGTTAGTGTTGAAAGATGGTTCTTCTTTATGACCTACCAAAAGGAGTGCCCATTAAACCTGCTAAAGTTAAAGACATTCAAACTTTGTTGCAATCTCACTTTGGTTCCGGGCGGAAAGATAATCCCGAATGTGACTTTTTCAAAAAATTAATGGAACAGTTTGTTACTTTAGATGATATGGATACCACCGAGCCTAATCTAGTTGACGAGGACAATAACTTCTCTGAATCCTCCGAGGAATCTAGAGACCTTAGAATTTAGTAATTTTTTTAAAATTAATGATTTTATGTTTGCGTTGTATGTTCCCTGTTACTTCCTTGGTTTTCTGATGTAAGTAATAAATTTGTAATCCAATAATAGTGCTTTTCTGTCGTTAAAACCTAAAAAACAAATTTCTTTTCTAGACATCTTAGATATTACAAGGTTCTGTTCTTATTAGGTTATTCCACAATGCGCCTTATCCACTGGGTTGTTCCAAAACGCGTCTTGTCCTAAATTAAATTAAATTTTTAAGTAATGGGAAGCAAAAATGATTTATGCCACCGAGGTTGTACCTTGTCGGCTCTCATAAAGTTTTATGTTAAAGCATAAACTTAAGCAACAAGCCTTGCGAACTCTTATTAGAAGTTTTTTTTGATTTTCTAAAATTTCCTCTAAGTGGATAAGAATCACTTTGGAATGACCCTCCTCAGATACGAGGTCGGTTAAATGGAGGCAAAGTTGCGCAATTTGATGCTGATCGAAATGCCACCTTACAAGTTTTAAAATTCCGAATACATCCGAAGATTTTTGGAAAAAAACGAATATTTGCGATTTAATTTTTATTTTTTACGATTCTATTTGCATAGATATAGCAAAATAAATTTCACATTCTCATTGTTACTTTTTCTGTTCTACAAAACGGTGTTATCAGATTTTCAAACCGACGTTTCGTCTTTGAGCTGTCATCATTAACTTTGTTTTTTTAAATACGGTCCTGGATTTTTTATTATGGATTTTAAGAGCATATAAGGTCTCAAAACCAATGATGTATCGCACTTATTGGAAAAATTCGTATTAATGGCATTTTCCATAAGAACTCATGTGTTAGAGAGAGACCGAAAATAGTAGCTCATTTATATCAGTTTTTAAGAGAATCTGATGTGCCAGAACGAATGATATATTGCACTTATTCGAAAACAATCATTTTAACGATTTACTGTTAAGATTTCACCAAAAATTGTTTTCTGTCTCTCTCTAACACATGAGTTCTTATGAAAAATTACATTAATATGAATTTTTCGAACAAGTGTGGTACATTATTGGTTTTGGGACTTTAGAAGCACTTAAAATCCGTAATAAAAAATCCAGGGCCGTATTTAAAAAAACAAAAATGATGATGGCAGCTCAAAGACGAAACGTCGGTTTGAAAATCTGATAATACCATCTGTAGAACAGAAAAAGTAGCAATAAGAATGTGAAATTTATTTTGCTATATCTATTCAAATAGAGTCATAAAAAATAAAAATGAAATCGCGAATATTTGTTTTTTTTCTAAATATCTTCGGAAGTATTCGGATTTTTTTACTTTTAAGGTGGCATTTTGATCAGCATCAAATTGCGCAACTTTGCCTCCATTTAACCGACCTCTTATCTCTTCTAGTTTCCGAGATCCTAATGATGAGGCTCGAAATTGGGACACCCTGTACTTAAACTGGAGCTTTATTAGTTTAGTATTTAGTTGCGAAAAATTCGATTTTTGTTTATTTTTGCGTAGGTAGAGAGTTTTATTTCATGGATAAAGTATTCTTTCTTTGAGTTTATTTAATACCCATTTTAATTTTTACCCTTGTTTCGTTATTTAAATAATTGTTCGAGACTGGTCATTTTAGGAAACACAAGTTTGCTTGGGTTAGACGCTGAGACACTTAAAAAGAAACATATTTGTGACAAATATTTTACTAACCAAGACTACAAATCGGAAAAAAAAACATTATTTAAAACGTAACGCCGTCCCAAAAAAGTTCAACGAGAATTATGATCAACAAGAATTATTGAGAGTTAACATTCCGAAGAAAACGTATTCAGGGCGCGAACATGATCTTCTCTCACTCAGTCCCACAACAGACGAGTTTGCCAGGAAACGACCTAGGTTCCACAGTGGTTTAGACCACGAAAACGAAAGAGTTATCGATGATATTACTCAAATGCCTGATACCCAAATGACACCAAGAAAAATCAAATTAAAAAAACATATTAAATTTATGTCTTCAAAAGTAAAAAGATGTCATAAACGAATTAATATTTTAACGCAAAAAAATAGACAAAATAAATTAATAACCCTGTTACCCTTTCTACATCATTTTTCGAGTTTTGCTAAAAATTTTGTTTTAATGCAGTTACGAGGACCGTCAAGAAAAATTTGGAATCTCCAAGAAAAACAAATATCCATTTCTTTGTTTTATAAATCGCCCTCAGCATATCAGTTTTTGAGAAGAAAAGGAATTGTCTTTCCATCAGTCTCTACAATCCGAAGGTGGATTGGGCAAAATTTGTTTAAGACGGGGTTCGATGAAGGCATAAAAGAACACTTAAAATTACGATGTGCGGCTGTGACAAAAAACGAAAAGAAATGTGTACTCGCTTTTGATGAAATGAGTATTAAAGAATTAATTGAGTACAACAGAAAACTTGACTTAGTAGAAGGTTTTGAGGATTTGGGGCCATTAGGGAGGGCGTCAAAAAGTGCAACACATGCACTAGTATTTTCAATAAGAGGTCTTTTTAAAAATTGGAAAATTCCTATATCATATTATTTTTGTCATGGATCTATTCGGCAAAATAATCTTAAAACACTAATTGAAGATAATTTAACATCTCTTATTGATATAGGTTTTATTCCAAAATTAGTAGTGTGTGACCAAGGAAGCAACAATAGGGGTGCATTTAAGCTTTTAGGAGTCACCAAAGAAAATCCATTTTTTAATGTAAAGAATTTTAAAATATTTGCAATATTTGATGTGCCCCATCTTTTCAAAAGTGTTCGTAATAATTTAATGACCGGTTTTTTTAAACTCCAAGAAAAAATTATAAGATTTGATGTTATTAAAAAAACATTTGACATTGATAAAGATTCAGCTTCTGGTAGGGCACTCACAAAAATAACTGAAAAACATATTAACCCTGATTGTTTTGAAAAAATGTCTTGCAGATTGGCACTTCAATTATTTTCAAAAACCATGGCCGCTGCAATTAAAACGTGCATTAGTAATCGGCAAATAGATGATAATTACAGCTCACCAACTTTTTTTCTGTAATTAGACAACGTGGTGGGTGGAACTTGAATCCTTCCGCAAAGTCTTTTCGACAGTCATTTCGAATTCAAACAATGACTGGATTAATTAGGCCCTCTAAATCTTCAAACTGTCAGGAGGACAAAGATGAGCCTATTTTGTTTACGTCATTATTAAATAATAACACTCAAAACGACGCCGGCGCTGTTATTAACGAAGATTTAGATGACTCATTAAAAGATGATCATTTAGACGTCGAAACAATTAGCAGTTCTGAGGCTGGTTTAAACGTCTCTCAGAATACTGCTCAGAGTACCTCTCAATCATATAGAGCCAAAACAAGCACATTAGAAGAAGGGGCAGTAACTTACTATGCGGGATATCTTATTAAAAAGGTTAAAGACAAATTTAAATGCCCTCACTGCTTTATAGTTCCTCCCTCTAATGAGAATAAAACCGAAATGTCAAATTTAAAGCAAACCTTTCTTTTTCATAAAAATTACGGTGGGGATAATAAAATGTCGTTGGTAGTTCCATCAGAAGAAACAGCATTGTTTGTTCACCGTGCCTATTTGCTTATAAAACACTATTTCGATAATTATAAAGATCGGGAATTCATTGGTTTGAAAAAAAAAATATGATTGTAAGCAAATCCTTGCGCTGGCTAGGTAGCAAAGAGAATCCTTGCTATATGCATAAGATATTTTTTATTGAACATCTCGTAAAAACCAATTTATTTAAATTTTGCAAATGGCATGTTTCCCCCAAGAAAAAGTTTGTTCAAAAAATTAAAAATTTAAAAAACAAGTAAATGATATTTTAGAGCTTATTAAAGTGGTGGTGACATGTTTTGACCCAAACCATGTCTTTTCAAACGATAATCATTTAGCTCAATATTAGAAAGATGAAACAGATTTTGAGGCTTTTTTTGTGAAAGATTTTCGGTGATATTACAATACATGCCCTTTTAAGAAAGCACAATTATCTGTCCTTAAAAGGGCATGCATCCTAATACCCTGGAAAGTCTTTCACAGACCAAAACACAATTTTTCTTCAAACGTCAGTAAATCCGTCATTACTCGACTGTGTAGGCGGCCGTGAAGTTTCGTGTTTCCTCCGCCGGAGCTTTACTTTTCACTTTTCCGCCGGCGGAGGTAAAAGTGTTGTCATAACAACATAAATACAATACAAACGTCAACAACTCAAGATTTATTAAACTACAATTTGTATTTATCACTCAATTTGTGACTGCATTTCTAAAAATCACTAATTTAGGAACAAATTGCTTATTATTTAATCGAACTTACTCAATAACTGCTTATCAATACGGAATTAAAACGCAATCGAAGACGCAATTTTAAAAATATAATTATTGTTGACAGTGTCCACTGACAGCTTTATGTTACATTACTATAGCAACAACCTGAGCCTATTCACCGACACCGCACCGGTCTAAGCCGCCTTGCGAACCCACTTATCTTTAATAATAATAATTATTACTATTAAAAAGAGACTTTTTGCATTAATCTGTCGACATTTGAAGAAAAAACAGCATATTTTATTTGGAGGAAAAGTTACTTTTCATGGCTTTCTCTCTATTACCAGCCTCACTCCGTTCGGCTGTTAAACACGAACGCGCCATGAAAAGTATCACTTTTCCTCCGTATAAAATAATATACTATTCCATTGTGATGTGCATGCGCGCAGCGGTCAAATTTTTTTCTTTTCCTTTCTTATGCCTTAAAAGGGTATGGTGTACCTATAAAGTCATGGACCAAAACTTGTCACCACCGTTCAGTATTGTATGAACTTATCCTGAATAATAAAGAAGATACATTCTTTCAATGGACGCGTTCAGAGGACTTAACTCTTGTGGAACCCTTGATTAAAATGTAAAATCAATATAACATCTGCCAAAACTGTTTGATAATTGTTCATAACAATCCTCTTGGCGTTCCACGACAGTTACGCCTATTGATTGCGTCTTTGTTTTATATTTAATACCTTAAGTCAAAACAAGTTCAATATTTTTCATTTAATTTGCAACTCCAAAGATATAATGTCATCGTAGTGAACTCAATTTATGCCATCGTCACCCAAGCTGCGTTTTTGTTCTCATGTATCTATATCTAGGTAAACTCAGAATAGCAAAAAAAAAATATTTAGACAAAAAGAGTAGAACATTCATATATTGTTTCATATATCTGTCAATCAAGTATTGGTTTTCATCCTTCTGCCAATCATATATTGACAAATACCAGATAAGGTCAGGTTATTCGTGTTTTTTTTTCTTAAATTATTTTAATTGGAGATTTTCTGGATCCTTGGGAATTCAAATTTTAAAAGCTCTTGTATGTCTGTCTCAAGGTCTGTCTATTTCAAAATGGTAATCGTTTAATAATGGTGATAAGTAATATCCTGGATATTCCCAAATTTTTATGACGGATTTTGTTTTACTGCAAAAAGGCGAAATTTGTTTAACGTTCATTATCATTTGATTTTTTTTAATAAGCACATTTCAAGATTCATTACCCTAAAAATCTCATATTTCTTGGTGTCATTTAGGAAAGAAGGATATAGCTACTTACGTAGGTAATTTTATCATGTGAGAAGTTATTTAGTCTATCTAATCGTATATTATGATATAAGTGTATAAGAGGGCCTTTAAAGCACGAGCGACATAACAAGTGTTTTGTAAGTCGCAAGGGCTTTAAAGGCCTCTTATACACGCTATTTTTTTATTACGAATGCATCATAATCTCAAAAATGTTTTAAATATTAAACAGTTTTTTTTACAATTTTGCATTTTTTTTCAGTAGGCTTTAAAATGATAAAACGTGGTTGTTAGGGATTTGTTTACGCTGCTATATCCAGGTAAAAAAAGGTAGATCAAATGTTTCTATAGCAACCTTTAAAAAAGTAGGCGCATCATAAACATCATTTTAAGCACGCTGCAGCGTGCGATAATCGTTGATTATGATGCATGCGTAATAAAATAGTATATTATGATATAAGTGTATAAGAGGGCCTTTAAAGCACGCGCGACATATTTCAAAACACGACGCGCAGCGGAGTGTTTTGTAAGTCGCAAGGGCTTTAAATGCCTCTTATACACGTATATCATACGCTATTTTTTATTACGAATGCATCATAATCTCAAAAATGGTTTAAATATTAAACTTAAGGGATATATTGACGAATATATTAATCTGTCACATTTGACATGATCAAATGTTTCTATAGCAACCTTTAAAAAAGTAGGCGCATCATAAACATTATTTTAAGCACGCTGCAGCGTGCGATAATCATTGATTATGATGCATGCGTAATAAAAAGTATTTTTTATCCGATCGAGCGAAAAACTACGCCTTTCGGATGTGTTTTCTCACCGCAAAAGGCATCATTCCAGTATATTGTATTCGTTGCTTAGCAACATGCAATAACTGTACAGGAATTGGCAATAACTGTAAGGGAGTATAACATTTCCGTCCTAGGCCGGGAATATAATATTATTCAAACGCCTTATTTGTCAGATCTGACGTTTATCAAATTAACTTTTAGTTGTAGCTTCCATAGTTACTCGCTCGACTCAAAACTTGATATTATAGTGAGTTTAAATTTAAAACACCGTTTTTATTTAGAGTAATATTTGGCTCTATTTTTATAAGTACGTATTCTAATTAATTGCGATCGGATAAAAAATAGTATGAGCAACACGTGGCAAAAGTACATTCCTGGACTCCTGTGTTCCTGGCCTCGGCTGCGCCTCGTCCGGTAATTACCACAATCGTCTAGGAATGTTTTGCTTTTCCTACTAGTTACACAATATACTATTGTTGTACGGAAAAAACTGAAAACCGGCTTTTATCTGCACCCGTGCGTCATAATATTACTGCCATTTTAATACATGTAGTGACAGTGACATCGAATGTTCGGTCCAACAGTCAAAAATAAAACGGATTGTGTTCATTCCTTATTATTCGTTAAAATCATCAGTTGTCTATTTTATTTAACCGAAATTATTTCAACTTTCTGTTTTTGTACCATTTTTGTGTTTATGTGTCATTTTTGTCCTTTTGCGCAGGACTGTACCAGGTACCTGTTAGTATTAATAGATATTTGCTTGTTTTATTTTATTTCAATTTTATATGTTAATAATTTTGTTGATGAAATATTTGGATAAAATATACCTCTATCTCTTTACCTAATGTTTCATTTAAATATATCGAACTCAAGCTAAAGAATAAGATTCTTCATAAACTATAACCTAAGAACTTTTTTTTACAAAGTCTGAGAAAAAAAATTAAACGGCGTTAAAAAATAAAACTACTTATGACTATAAATCTACCTATTTAAAAATTATTTCATTATTTATAACTAAAAGAATACGCCACATAAAAAAGGTCATTTGCAAAATGAACATTCAATTAAATTAAAAACACGGCATTTCAAAATCGTAATAAATAACATTTCAATTTTTAAATTATTTTCGAAAATGTTAAGCGTTAATTATTCGACACGTCTAACATTTTTATTTAAACCAAGCTCTTGCCGCCGGCTTTTAGTCAACGGTCGGTAAGGCGGCAACGCCGCGGCCTGTATTTCGAGGATTTCAGTGGGAGATTTAATTTATTCGTAAATAGAGCAGCAAATTTCGGAGGTCTCGCGCTCTGGCGGAAATTCGTTAAAAGCTTGTTATGCGTTTTCTATTGCGTAGCTATTATTTTCTTTGGTTTTACCTAAGAGTAAACTACCCCTAATTTTCATTTTTAAGAAAAATGTTATTTGAAAAGTTGTTTAGAATCACATATTTAGATGATTTACAAAATTTCATTTTAAAATTCCATTGCAGAAGTGGAGTGAATTTTTCAATTCTTGCGTGTGTGCAATTTTCGTTAACTTATAGGAAACTTTTTTGTTATCGATTTTAGCAAAAAAAATTATTGTTCATAAAAAGTTTTACTTGCAAGAAAAACATTATTCGCTCAGAAAAGAATCAGTTTTTATATACGGGGTAGCCAGAAATCACAAAAACGTTAGTTTTACCTAAGAGTAGACTACCTCTAATTTTAATTTTTAAGAAAAATGTTATTTGAAAAAGTTGATTAGATTCACATATTTAGGTGACATATCTACATAGTTTTATAAACAAGAAAGAAATACTTTGGGAAATCAAGAAGTCTTCTAAAGACTTTCTTAAGAATTGAAAAATTCACCACTTCTGCAATGGAATTTTAGGATGAAATTTTGTAAATTATCTAAATATGTGATTCTAAACAACTTTTTCAAATATAATTTTTCTTAAAAATGAAAATTAGGGGTAGTTTACTCTTAGGTAAAACTAACGTTTTTGTAATTTCTGGCTACCCCGTATATAAAAACTGATTCTTTTCTGGGCGAATAATGTTGCAAGCAAAACTTTTTATGAAGAATAATTTTTTTTGCTAAAATCGATAGCAAAAAAGTTTCCCATATGTTAACTAAAATTGCACACACGCTGTATAATAATTGCAAGAGTGACATGTGCGATATTCAATTTAAGTTTGGTGTTTTGGCTTTTAGTATGCTTTTAATTTTTAAGAATGGTAAGGATTTATAAATTAATATAGATAAGCTTCTATAACATACTTCTTTGAAAACTTTAAACAAAATTAAGAAGTTTGTAAGGTTAGTATTTTTGCTTTACAGGTCAGGCGCAACAGAACACAAGCTCATTATTGTAATGAGCTTATGCTATGATATCTCTATGCTTATGTTATGTCAATCTATAAATGCAGCTATATTAGCCGTGAACGGATATAATTAGGTATTGTCATGGTATTTATGGCCATTTATCTTCTTCCTCAAAGTTATTCAATTTATGGAAAATCATTACATGCTATTCCCTCATTCTTAGTAGCATTTGGTTTAGTGTATTCAAACATTAAAACACCACCAACAAAATGCATTGCTCTACAAATTTTGTTTATATAATTTCAGGAGTAATTTAATTAATTACATCCATTACTGCTTTTAAACAAGGACGGTTGTTAATTATTATTTTAAAGTGATTGATGAGCACACGTTTATACTCACACAACTTCTTCTGGAGCCTTTAATTTTGATAATCCGCTTGGCCCTTTTTTCCATGCTCTTTCGGCAGCTTGTATCTCTTCAGAAGTAACTACTTCAACCTCATGCTTTGGAGATTCCTTTTCTTGGGGATTTGATTTTTTAGGTTGTTTTTGATCACCCACCACTTGTGGAATTAAATACTTTGCACTTTGGAACAGATTTTGGTAAGACAAGGAACCAATATTACCTTTTTGATGAAAAACAAGAGATATGGCATCCTGCAAAATATTGTATGTAATATATTTTGAATATTTTATGAATGGAGGGTAAAATAAAATATTTAACTCCACTACACAGAGAGACCACCTTACATATCTATTAATACTGAGCATATAACATGCATGCATTCACCTTAAATTCTGGAATAATTTCTAATCTCTGAAGCCAACTGATAATATGAGTTAAGTTCCCAAGATATTCCCTTGAAAGCTTCTCAGATTTGAAAAGGGGGTATAGAGTAGCAAATACAGCAATATCAGCCACTGTTAAAATATCCTAAAAACAAATAAATTATATTAATAATTGTATCAAATTGAAGAGGGATTCATGCTTCCTCAGTATCTGAGTCAGATCTCTACTATGTGGCAGCATGAGCTTCAGGTAGCATCTCATAACTTCTATAACAAAGATATGCTTCTGTTCTTTTAATTACAAGTACCATTATATGTATAAAGTTGAGACTAAATATTCTGTGGTACATCAGATAAATAATTAGAGTTCAGGGGACCACTAATTTTGTAGCAAACTTTTTTCAAGTAGATTGGCAAATATTGGTGCATACATGCAATTGGTCCTCGAATTTGTCTCAACAAATTAAATCTTAAATCAGCAGAAAAGAATATTTCACAAGTAAGTGAGTTATAGCTGTTGGAAAAATAAGTATTTCCATATACCTACTTAAGGAAGCAGGATGCAAGTATGTTTTCATGGACTATTGCATCAGCTAAAATTTTACAAATTTACCAGATAAAAAAAAATTGACAAGTAAATATTTAATTAAATTAAAAATTATACTTATACATACTTCTACAAGGAACTGATGGCCTTCCAATGCAGAATTAATATTCTGTAAACTTGATAATACTGAACTTGTAATTTTCTCTGATTTTAAGTTATTCCCTAGAAGCATAGCTAAAGAACTAGATAACACTGTTGACTCCAACTCCAAAATTTCTCTGACTTTTTCAGATAGCTCTTTGGGAGGAGGTAACAGCAACCATATTGCAGCATTCGGAATAAAAATTATTTCTTCAGAGTTTATGGCTAAATAGGGTAAATATCGACCTTCCTCTAAAAAATATAGAATGGATAATAAATTAATAATGCAGAAAACATGTTGAATATACAGGATTTATTTAAAAAATAGAGGGTTTATTAATATTTACCAATGAGTCCCTTTAATTTAACTGTATATTTTGCTTTAGTAAAATTATTTGCTACAATTAACTTGAGTGTGGCAGGGTTATTTTCATTGCCTATTAATGTGCCCATTTTTTCGTTGAAATTTATTTTGGTCTCTGAAAATGTTTGTGTTTGAAACCAGGAAGGTAGCAAAATAAGCAAAATTGTTCACGTTTTCACTGCTTATTTTGACGTCTCAAAAAGTGAGGTTAGGCATAGGCATTTCTCTTCTTTTTTAAACAGTTTGCGTAGGGAACCTGCTTTTCGGAGTTTAGCCAGTTGCTATAATGCTTTGTCCTTTATTTAACAACGTTGCTTGTACTACATCACAGGGCTTCAGAGATGTGCGGGCATCACAATTTTGAGAAACACATGTCTTTTCGGTCCACTGAATTGCTTTCAACGGTCTGGTGGTGCAGTGGCCAGATACTGTGCATGTGATCCGGCGGCCCGGGTTCGATTCCCGTCGATGTTTTATTGAAGTGAAACTTCTTGAACACGCGCTGGGAGTAAAATTTGAAGGCGGCGGAAGGCCGCGCTGGCAGCGGAACGAAAATGCGTTACGATATTTTATTGTGATCTTTGTTAGTTTAAAAGCAAAAAATATGGGATTTGCTCTATTACCTTGTCAAGACATAAGCGACTTCTATGAAAAATATATTTTTTCATTTAGGCCTTCCCTTTTTGTTAATTGAGTGGTATATTTAAAACAAAAACTGCTTTTTAACCAAATCCGTTACGATATGTATAAGGCTAGGGCGTTTAAGTTTAAGAAGTTTCACTTCAGATATGCGCACATTGTGCACACGTGTTTTATTTTTATTTTTTTCAATATTTGGGTTAGTTTTGTTTGGTTGCGCTCCGGTGCGAGCGGAGGGCTAGATGCAATTTATGAAATTTGAAAAATGTAAAAACAAAACCAGTAAGTTTTTCTGCTATATAGATTAGAACTGATTTTGGGCATACCTTAGGTTAGTTAATTGGTTGCGCCTCCGAAGCGAGCTATGCGTTTTCCCTCGCTTATCTAGCTCCGCCCATTAACTGTCACGCGTATGCATTCCTATTGGTTTAATTAAGACCTATAACGGAACTATGAGGTGAAGGTACTCTCGCAATAAGTACAGTGAAATGGGAAGAAGCAAACACAGTTTGCTATTCGGATGCGGTACACAGAGGATCATCCATAAGCTGTGCCATTAGCCTGTGCACGCACAGAGCCAATCAGAATCGCTGAAGACGTGGCCAAATTTGAAATGCTACGTTACCCATTACGGTGTAATGGATCGCTTTCAACTGGTCGACTGGTCAAATGCTGTGTCTCTGATAGGGCAGCCCGGGTTCGATTCCCGTCGGTTTGTTTTAATGTTATTTGTAAAAAGTTTTTTCTCGTCATTATGGGCATGCCTTAGGTTAGTTTTGGTTGGTTGCGTCCCCGTAGCGAGCGGAGCGCCATGCGTAATCGGTGTCATATCGGTACAGGCTACCAGGATGGTCCAGGTTTGTTCTAGCAGCAATTTCAAACGGTACAAAGCCATCCGGAGTTTGCGCATAGCAATATAATCGACACATATCGCTATGCGCAAACTCCGGATGGCTTTGGACCGTTTGAAATCGCTGCTAGAACAAACCTATTGTTTAGTTGGGCCGAATAAGAAACCGTTGGTCGGCCGAGGCTGGCCTTGTCCAGTAATTAATTAGTATACAGTGTCTTTCAAAAAGTTCGCATCATATGGAAAACTTTTTTATTTCCTGATTTCACAGAAAATTCTATTCTTGACAAAAGTTGATGCTTAGAAAAAAACTGATTTTGACGATGCTAAATTAAGGATAAGTTATAGAGGGTATTTAAAAAATACAAAAATTCAATTTAAAAAAACAAAAATTTTTGAATATCGTAAAACCTTCTACAGGAAAAATAAAGCTCTTATTAAGATAAAAATAAAAGTCAAATACCATTTTTTTAACCTTAATTTTTGTATTTTTTAAATACCCTGTATAACATTCTTAATTTAGCATCGTCAAAATTAGTTTTTTCTAAGCATCAACTTTTGTCAAGAATAGAATTTTCTGTGAAATCAATAATAAAAAAGTTTCCCATATGATGCGAACTTTTTGAAAGACACTGTATAATTAATTACTGGACAAGGTCAGCCTCGGCCGACAAACGGTTTCTTATTCGGCCCAACTAAGGAGGGCTAGAAGACCTCCTTAGGCCCAACCTTTGTTTATAAAGGCAATGGCCCAACCATTGTCTTTATAATATAAGAAAATAGTCGTTCAACGGGGCCTGTGGAGAGGTGCTGCCCCCAGTGGCTGGCACCAAAAACAGTATTTCTGAATGAAAACACGTGCAATGTTTACCCTACATACGAAAAGGAAGGGGTAGAAAGGGGAATACAAAATTATATTGGCCGAGCCGTAGATTTCCAAGAAATGATTTTCAGCCAAGGCTAAGTGGCTAGAACCGGTTTTATCAGTTTAATTTTTACACACAGAATGAAATTTCCAATACCTGCTTCCCCAATCTTGACTTTTCAATTGAATTTATTTTATTGTTTGGGAAAATGGTTTTTAGCATTTTTAACACATTGATTTTTGTGTCAATTTCTTTACTAGTTTCTATTATTCATATAGGCCTAATTGAATTGGTGCAGTAGTCGAAGAAAATAGATTTGCATATGCCATTAAAAAATGGGAAAATAATAAACAATAATGAAATCCTATTTGGTAAATGTAACACGTTATGACTTGATATAAGTAAAATTTTACAATATAAACTGGATATTTTAACGCATTCAAAATTAGGAACACTAAAAACATATTATTAAACTATAAAAAAATTATATTTATAAAAATTGATTATTCGTTTCCTATTATTAGTCAAAAAGTAAGGTATTACAATTTTTAAACTTACAATGTTTGTAGAGAAATATAGATAAAAATTAAATTTAGTTCCAATAGTAGGTAGATATAGTTGTATTTTTTCTCCTTATAGAAAGAAGACAATTAAACATTTTCTGCAATTTTATGCTTTAATGCACCAGAAACATGTATTTATCAAATTATTGATTAAAATGTCTTGTTATTTGGAGATTAATAATAAAATTAAATATTTTTATTTTATTAAATTTCATTATTTTTGCAAAAGAGGGGGAGATAAGAAATAAGGTGTTTAAAAACTGAAATCAAAACTCTTACCACTTTGGATAAGTCTTTATTTAATATGAGTTCGGCATATATTACTACTAATTTATGTATCGGTACATATAATATTGCTCCAAGCCAACAGCCAATGTTCAAAACTTTCAATCGCTTATAGCCATTATTATCATTATTACATAATTGACAATCAAATTAAATTGATATAAATGTACTCTTCAAAATATATACTGTAGTTTATTCGCTATAATCAAGTAAATAATTTTTGAAAAAATTCGGATTTAGGATAGTGAAATAAACAACATCCGAGTAAAACTATATTTACTCGAAAATTAAACAATTCAATTGATAAAACACATCAACCTATACAACCCTTAAAACTAAAGAACTAAGAAGTGTATATAGTGTGCTGTTTCGGGCAACTTCTGGTTTCATTCATCCCTTATTTTCAACTGATCATTTTATGTTCACTTGTATTATTTCCCTTTGAAATAATTCATTTATTTTATCTTAGATGCCAAATTTTTTCATATCAAAGTTTTATGTTTATTGCCTATCAAACTTGTAAAGTTATACATGTTCTTAAAATAACTTTCTTGTATATTATAAGTTACAATTAATCACCAGTTAAGGAAACTTGAAACCATAATTATTTTTGCTATTTTTCAATCAGAAGTTGCTAATATAGCTATTGTGATAAACTGATGTATCAAGAGATTAGATCGACTACAACTCCATAAATAAGTACTTATAAATATTACTTAAATATCGAAAAGTAAGTGGACTACATTAACATAGATACAACCTAAAAGCATCACCATTTAATAAGAATTAACTAATAAATTAATTGTAATCCGACGATTAATGTTTTATCTTTATTTAAATATAAGATGATTCACAGATCTCATTTATTAGTATTTAAAAATTTATATATGTATATATATTTAAAATTGTCAAATCACATTCAAAATCATGTTTCCTGCCAAACAATGTTGGTCCATAAAAGTTACTTTTTAATTTAAAAAATTCAAACTCGCTAGAAAAATATTACTTTTTTACACTGTGAAAAAATCCTTAATTGTAGTAAATTGGAAAAATACAATTATATAATATACATTTAAAGTTTTATGTTCCAGTTAAAAAAAACTGCAAACAACTTTTTTGAATACTAAGTAACTAAAAATAACTCTTGGAGTAATATTAAAATGTTGTTTTTTACTCCGTGAATAAAAGTGGATAGTGAATAAAAAAATTATAATGTCAATTCGCATTTTGAATAGGACTTACACTGTTTATATATTAAAGTCCTTAATAAAACATTAATTATGAATTCCCGGTGGGATAAACATGAATCACCTTGAAACCAGCTTATTCGGGCAATAATTGATTTTTTGTTTTAAAAATAAATAGTACATTGGACATCTCTACGCTTTGCTGTATTGAAAGCCATCTAAGTGGCTTTAGCATTAAATTAATGGGAGTATAATGTGTACAGAACAATATAGTGCGCATAGCTTTATTTCGTAGCAACTGGAGTCTTTGTATATCAGCCTTTTTACCTGATATCAACAATGAAAAACAGTAATTGAAATGCGGATATATAATGGTATTATATATAAGAACACGACTGCAGTGACTAAGAATCTCAGCTATTCTCCTAAAAAATTCTATCTTTTCCAATTTTTTTTCTAATATGATCTACATGTAACGAAAAATTAAGCTGAGAATCCAAGACTACCCCTAAATATTACTAGATGCATTTTCAAATAGGCTATTAGATATCTATCTTAATCCAATAATTATTTTCTAGAAATCTATTACAATTCTGCTTAGAGCCAAAAAACCATGTACTTTGTCTTTTTTTTTAACCTACGCCTATTTACACACAACGAGTTATAAAGGATGTCAAGTTTTGATTTCATAGTATCTACTACCTGATTAAAATCCTTCCCGCAAACACAGATCAACATATCGTCCACAAACAAACTTAGAAACATATCATTTAAAACTCGGTCTAGGTCATTGACATATAGCACAAACAAAAGGGGGCTCAGAACACTGCCCTGCGGCACCTCTATCTCACTATCAAACGGATTTGAGGACACATTATTCACTCTAGTCACATGGGAGCGATCCTCCAGGTGATAAGTGCACTGTTTGTAATTCCGTAGGCCTGTAGTTTGTGGATAAGTCTTCTCCTATTGATGGTCTCAAACGCACGCTGAAGGTCAATGAAAATGCTCAAGACAACATTTCCATCATGAACATATGAACACCATTTCCGAACACACATACTGTAATGCTGACTCGCACGAATGTTTTTCCCAAAAACCCGACTGACCTTTAAATAACAATTTGTTTACCTCTAGAAACTGTCGCAGTTGTGCATACCACAACTTCCAGAATTTTGTCTATCACAGATAATAAATTAATGGGTCAATATATTCTTCTGGTTTATTTGGTCTAGGCACTTTCGGGATAGGCACAATAACACTACTGGTCCTAATTCTCTTCCTATTGTAAGGGATGTATTGATCAGGTGACTGCTTTTTGTGTACTTGATCAGGTGACTGCTACTTGTGTACTTAAAAATTTAACTGCTCAGATTTCTTGAACCACATTTAATGGGAAAACTGTTACAGACATTGGATCGGATCACCTGGGTTTTGAAATAGTAATAGATCTCAAAAAAACAATTTTAGACGAACAACTTTACAAGATTAATACCAATAAGTGCAACACAACAAATTTGAACCAAAAACTTAGTGCATTTTTACTGAAAAACAGAAACACATCAATTTCAGAAACATTTATTGAAGATTTTAATGATATGCTATCAAAAACAGTTCTAGAAGAGTCACCAAAAACAAAAATTACACATTACATCTACGAATTACCCCCTTATATTATAAGACTTATAAAAACAAAAAGAAAAATGTACAGAGAATATTTAGAAAATAAAAATCCACAATTTAAGAGGCATCTAAATGAGTTTAATAAGAACATCCAGAATATGATTAAACAGTATCTAGAAAGCAAATGGATTGCAACCTGCAATGACATAAATCAACAGGACGGAAAAAACTACTGGCACCAGATAAGTAGAGTAACTAAATACAAACCACGAACTACGATACCCACATTAAAAGTTAATGGACAAGACATAACGGATGACAAGAAAAAAGCTGATGTTTTTGCAGATTATTTTCGCCAAGCTTTTACCTTTGACGATGACCAACAATATAGTGAAGAAAACCTTCTAAGCGTGACAAGGTGGGCCGAGTTGTTTTTCGAAACTAGAAGAGAAGAAGAAGTCGAAGAAATAGATGAAGCCACATATTTTAGAATAATTAGCTTAGGTAAATCAACATCTCCAGGGTATGACTATGTCACAAAAAGAATATTAAGATCTCTTGAACATAATACCCACCTGAAAATTATAGAAATATTTAACTTTTGTCTTAAGCAACAAATATTTCCATCAATCTGGAAAAAGGGACAAATAATAACTATCCCCAAACCCAACTCAGACCATTCCCAAGTAAATAATTTTCGACCAATTACACTTTTACCAGTGCTCGGCAAGACCTTGGAAATCATTATAAAAGAACGACTACAACAACATTTAGGAGAATACATTCCAATATATCAGTTTGGATTCAAACAAAGACGTTCCACCACACTACCAGTTTCAATTCTGGCGTCAAATGTTCAAACAGCAAAGCTTGCAGGTCATCGAAGTGCCGCGGTTTTTTTGGACATAAACAAAGCGTTCGACAGTGTATGGCACTCTGGATTGCTTCTTAAACTTTGGAAACTTGATTGTCCACACTACCTGATAGTATTAATTAATAACTACCTAAAAGAACGACAACTTCAAATAAAGATCCATAAAAACTTGTCGGGATGTTTTATGCCTTATCAGGGGGTACCTCAGGGCTCCCCGCTATCCCCCCTTCTCTATAATATTTACTGCCATGACATATACAACTATTTCCAAGATGACTCTAAGTTTTTTGATCCCAAATCATATATCCTCCAATTTGCTGACGACACTGCTCTTGTTACTCACAATTCAAACATCACATCCACGTTAAATTCCCTGCAGCTTCTAATGGATAAAACTATGACCTGGTTTAACCAATGGCGATTGAAACCTAACCCCATAAAATCCCAGTTCTTAATTTTCAACCACCACATTAAACCAAATTCTCCACCCATTATTATCAATAATCATGCCATAAAACCACAGCCATCAGCCAAATATTTGGGAATCAATATCGACCAAAAACTTAATTTTAACTACCACACAAGAACAATCAAAACCAAATGCGTAACAAGAGGAAAACACTTTCGAAGTCTTACCTATAAACAACAGGGAATATCACTGAAAACTGCAGCCCATATATACCAGTCAATATGTCGACCCATTCTAGAATACTGCCATCCTATCTACTTAAACTGTCGACCACCAGCAATTAAACATCTAAAAGTAGCCGAAACAGCAACTCTACGGACCATTACCAAGATGCGTCACCCACAAAATCCGTTATATAATCCATCTAACCAACTACTCTACGAGTTGACAAAAGTAGAACCAATAACAACCAGACTTAGAGACTTGAGTACCAAATTTGCCAGCCAAGAATCTAATATACAGGTTCTGCATGCACTATGCAACAAAGAAATACCTCCAAACAGAAGAAGAGTCTATCCAGAAACATCATTATATCAATCCATCATACATCTGCAACAGTAAATCATCACATATTACACAACCAAAACTCAAAATATCCAATCCTGTAAATAGTTATATAATATGTTTATTTATATTTTTCACTTTTTTTTCCAATTGTAAATAATATATAAAATTGTATGTAAAAGGCTGAAGGACTTCGGTCAATGGCCCTTTGATATTTATGTCAATAAAGAACGTTATAAATAAATAAAAATATTTGGCACCAATGACGAAGACATACAATAGGCACAGCGATCAAAGAAAGCTTTCTCGCCCAGGGGATGTTCCTTTACAAATTGATGCTCTCAAAATAGACGTTATCTGAAACAAATTAAAATCTAATGTAATTTTGACTTAGTTTGTAAAGAATTTGGTTGTCAAAAACTGAAACAATTAAAAAAATACAAATGTGGAACAACCCAAAAAAAGTAAATTTAAAGACATCTAAACGCGCGTGCTTTAAAAGTGCTCTTATACACTTATATCATAATATGCTATTAATTAAATTCAATATTCATTCCATACATTTGTCATCCTTCCTTATACATGCCTATCAATCAATTAATTAACTACTCAAAACTGTTCATAGACACCTAGACGTGCAACATCTGTGTATATGTACTTACGTACAAAATAAACGTTAATATTATGAGAAAGCATACTGATGGATATAAAAAAGTAGATGTAAAGATTTACCCTCTCTCTATCTACATATATATGATTATTAGAAAAATGTTCATCCTATTTAATTAAACTTGTTCTGTGTATTAAACTTCGAAACTGCTATTGCAATACTCTGATTTCCGACAAAAACTACAAAACAAAGGAAGTGGGTACTTTTGTACTTACCTAGAAAAAAAACGTAGATAGATAATCGCAATTTACTCAGCCAAAATTAATCATTACAACCCAAACACAAACATTTTACAAAGTAAAGCTTCTTCAACTTGAAGAATGGCGGAAAATTAAAAATAAACAATGAGATATTCGGAATTATTTAGCAACACTCGTCAACGCGGCTCCACTCCGCGCCGCCAGGTAACAGCCCTTGGGAATGCACCAATAGAAATGTAGGAACTCCCTCCTTGCAACGTCTCTCGTAGGACCCGTAGTAATTTTTTGAAATTCAAGAATGGGCACATTTCAGGCCGGACGCCATCTAGCGATGAGGCCCTTTTTCAGTTCGAGGTTGAATAACTATTTCCCTATATAAACAAATGCAAAATCCTGACAGTTCAGACACCACACTATTATGACGGTCGCCTCTCGGACTCTTTGTGTACCGTCTGTCTTTTATTGGAACCTTATAATATATTCGAAAATTCAAACTGATGCTTCGATATAATATATATTCAACTGATTAAGTTTTTTGATCTTTATAATACTTGTATAATATAATATTTTCTACTATTGTCATTGTCCCCGTTTTTCTGCTAATTCAGAACTTTTAATTTCTGCGATCCAGATTATAGAAATCATCCAGGGCCGTAGCCAGAAAGAATATTTAGGGCAGGCAGAATAAACTTTTGGACAGGCTCACACATCACACAGATAGTTTATTTTATTTAAAAAATATACATTATGGATAATAGTATATTATTTTATATGGAGGAAAAGTAATACTTTTCATGGCGCGCTCGTGTTTAACAGCCGAACGGAGTGAGGCTGGTAATAGAGAGCAAGCCATGAAAAGTAACTTTTCCTCCAAATAAAATATGCTGTTTTTTCTTCAAATGTCGACGAATTAATCCAAAAACGTCTATTTTAGTAATAGTAATTATTATTAAATATAAGTGGGTTCGCAAGGCGGCTTAGACCGGTGCGATGTCGGTAAATAGGCTCAGGTTGTTGCTATAGTAATGTAACATAAAGCTGTCAGTGGGCACTGTCAACAATAATTATATTTTTAAAATTGCGTATTCGATTGCATTTTAATTCCGTATTGATAAGCAGTTATTGAGTAAGTTCGATTAAATAATAACCAATTTGTTCCTAAATTAGTGATTTTTAGAAATGCAATCACAAATTGAGTGATAAATACAAGTTTTAGTTTAATAACTCTTGAGTTGTTGACGCTTATTTTGATGTTTGTTTGTATTGTATCTATGTTACTATGACAACACTTTTACCTCCGCCGGCGGAAAAGTGAAAAGTAAAGCTCCGGCGGAGGAAAAACGAAACTTTACTGCCGCCTACACATTCGAGTAATGACGGATTTACTGACGTTTGAAGAAAAACTATGTTAGTACCTACTTATCAACGGTTGAATTTCTCATTTAGCATTTATGTTTAATAAAATTAACAGACAATGGATTAATTTACATAAATAATAAATAGTATTAACTAACTACTACTTTCTTGAATAACGCAACATATTCATTTACTTTTTGTGGAATAAACTAAACAAGAAAAACAAAATAAAACACAAAACAGAACATAACAATATTTCTTATTAATATTCCTATTATAATAGTGGTTCCCACATTTTAAGTTAGAAATTAAATTCCTTTCTTTGACATATCATACAAATTAATAAATGAATACCCTATTGAACACCAGGAAAGCGGACTAATAAATAATTAGAAAACGCAGGAATAGAGAATAGAGAGTAGTCGTTCTAAAATACAGTGAGGCATGTTTGTAAGCCTATGTAAGTTTTAAAATGATAGCTTCCTATAATCGTTTTTAGATTTTCTTTTTTGTTAAAACTATGTCCACCAAAACATATTATATTTCTAGCTAGCGAGTATAAAATTGTGTGTTTTATTTTGATAACAAGTAAAAATATGTATGGGCAAAATGTTTTAATAATTCATATTGTTTTAAGGAATATCTAATTAATTTTCAAGTATTCGAGTCCGCTACCCAGATATCTATTACGATGCTTATGATTACGAAGCATCGAATACTAAGTATCTAATATTCAAAGAGAAAGTACTAGTATCTACTCGATAGTTGAAAAAGTATCAATTGCACAACGTTACTGGATAACAGTGCTGTCAGATCTAAACACATAGGAAACGCTAGATTTCGAATTGAAAATCATAATACGACGTCATAATTTTCTTTTTGGTGCACGCCAAAACGTGTCCACAGTCCACAATGAAGCAAGATTTTATTTCAGTAGGTATATTATTATAAATTTGGTTGTTTAATATTTTACAAGAAAAATTAGGAAACACCAAAGTTTTTAAATAGATGTGTTATTCGTTTAAAGGAAAAAACTAACACAATTTTCAAAATTAAGTGTATATTGTAAAATAAAATATCAATACCTACTTTAAATTATTGACGTTTTACAAGTTGTAATTTTCCTGAACTGATGTTAGTATTCTTATGGCAAATTGTGCAACAACCCTCAGTATCTGCCTTTACATGCGCTAGCCTGTTTTTAAATTCTGAATCTTATTCCCATTCTGTTTTAAATTTTTGAGCATATTTTCTTTATTGCCTTACTTGCCTAAGATCTAATGGGTCATCAGCTAATTAAGATTCATCAGAACTAATAACTGAAAACATACATTTCGATATTTAAAATGTTGATATTACGTATCAATTTACTCACTTCATGGTCATATACCTACATTCAAAATATTCAAAAACTACAGACAATATACGTCACACGTCACGAATCGATGGATAAATATGATATAAAAGGTAATTGTTTAGGGAAATACTACGCAAACGCAAAAACAAACCGCAATCGCAGCTGGTCTCTTCTGGGAATCCCCGAAATCCGAAATAAGTCGTTTGGGACGTCTACATAGAGATGAGGAACCGAATCGTGTTCATAGTTTTATCGATTGTCTATTGATTATTTTTTTACTTTACTAAACAAAGCTTTTAGTATTTGCATAGATCAACTCTATCGTAAAAACGGTAGGTCTGGCAGTACTGCTGGATAATAAAATCGCCAGCTTGCAAAATCTACTCCCACAAGGCAACACGTGGCGCGTAGTTGCCATTACTTTCGATTTTTTTCCTTATCCTCGGAATGATCTTGGGTAGGCAAATAATTTACGGCCCTGAAAGCATCCTCCTAAAAAATTATTTTCAAGCAGCGCATATACAAGTTATACCAGTATCAGTAAGTATAATCACTGTAATTGTCATATAATTATCACGAACCAAACCCAACCCAAACTAACCCAGATCAATGTCAGGAATATCCCAATTCCTGGTTGGAGTCATGTCTAGAGTCACATCAAACACAATGCTCCATGTCCGCAATGAAAACACAACGACAAGAGTGAGACTTTCGCAGGCAGTATATTGTCACGACTAACAAGCATCCGAACGTTTTTGTGCTCCCTATATAACTAGCCGCCGCGCCGTGTCCCTCGCTTCTCTGGCCGTATGAATCATCGCCCGGCCGGCCGCGAAGTTTCAGGATCGCTGGACTGGAATTATCTCGATGGCCTCGTCGAGATCATATAGAGTGGCCTCGGAATACTTCCCGAATATTCGTGATAGATTTGAGATTATATATAAGCAGACCTAAGGCGAATGTTAGTCAGTTAGTTCAGTTAATCATTGAGTGTTGAATAGATATTTGTTGTAAAGTTATAAGAGTAGTTTAAAGTGTTAAATTGTATACAGTGGTAGTGAATAAAGAGAGTATTAGTTGAAAACAGTCAAGTTGTAATTATGTTAAGAACCCACGGGAAAAACGTAACAATTGGTGTCAGAAGTAGGATTGTGAAGGGACCGGACTTGTGAAGTGTTTTTCAAAGAAGAAGTATAAGTACGTCAACGAGACCGTTTGATTGCTGGATTCTGGTAAAGTTTTATAACATTCTATGGTCAATACAAGGCAACAAACAGCAGAAATGGAGCAAATAAATAAAATGTTGGCCGATTTCATGGATAATTTAAATGCTGAGAGGCGAGCGGATCGGGAGGAGGAGGAACGTAAAAAGCAAGCGGATCGGGAAGAGGATGAACGTAGAAGGCAAGCGGATCGGGAAGAGGATGAACGTAGAAGGCAAGCGGATCGGGATGAGGATGAACGTAAAAGACAAGCAGAACAGGACCGGCTGCAGAAAATTTTTCAAGATCAAGAAGATAAAAGGCAAGCAGAACAGGACCGGCTTCAGAAAATTTTGCAAGACCAGGAAGAGAAAAGACAAGCAGAACAGGACCGGCTTCAGAAAATTTTACAAGATCAGGAAGAGAAAAGACAAGCAGAGCAGGACCAGCTTCAGAAATGGATGCTGGATGTAATTGTAGGCGAGCAAGGAAAATTACAGAAAATATTGGACGGACAAAATGAGAAATTTGAGAAAGAAGTAAACAATATTCAAAAAGAAGTTGGAAATGTACAAAAAGAAGTAGGAGACGTACAGAAAGAAGTGAAGAATCTACAAGCAGAATTTACCAGACTAAAACACCAAGCACCCACCGAGAGGGCATTCGCCTCAGGACAAAACATCAAACCTCCAACGTACGACGGTCAAACATCCTGGACAATGTACAAAAGACAATTTGAAGCCGCTGCTGTTGCCAACGGTTGGAATAATGAAGAAATGGCTACATCACTAGTGGTAGCGCTTCGTGGATCTGCCCTGGAACTACTGCAGACCATTCCCATCAGCCAACAAGGGAAATATGACATACTTGTAGCTGTCCTGGAGAGACGATTTGGAGACCAACACCGAAGACAACTGTATCAGGCACAAGTAAAGTCTCGGCATCAGAAGCCTGGTGAAAACCTGCAAGAATTTGAGGCAGACATTAGACGTCTCATTCAATTGGCCTACCCGGGAGCGACAGAGGAATTTCAAGAGGAACTTGCTGCCCAATATTTCGTGGATGGTATCAGAGATCCAGAAACTCAGAAAATGCTACGCCTAGCCAAATTTGATAACAGCAGTGAAGCTTTGGGTCGAGCACTAGAAATCGAGGCGGCCTGTAACATCTCCAAGCCAAAAATCAGGGCCGTATCCATCCAGGAAGAAAAGCCGAAAAACAGCTGTGAATTAAATGAGATGGGTGAAATTTTGAAGAAATTAACGGAAGTTCTTCAGGCCACGGCGAGATTCCGGGAGCCAATGGAAGATAGGCCACATAACCGAAATACATCAAATCAGTGCTATAGATGTGGCAGGACTGGGCATTTCAAAAGAGACTGCCGAGTACAACTACGGTCTAGATCTCCATCCAGAGACGCTAGGGCCCCCAAGTCAAATCAGGAAAACTTCAATTAGTCAATATTGCGGGGCGGGTGTTGGCTAAAGATGATAAAGTCCCCAGGATCGTCTCCATAAAAAGTCTAGGAAAAGCCGCCGACAGTCTAACAATTACAGGAAAGATCAACGGAAGAGCCATAACAATTACTGTTGACACTGGTGCGGCGGTATCTTTGATAAGGTCCAACAGAGTAAATAGAGTAGAAGTTCTACCCATATCAAAGAATGTAGTTTTACATACAGTTACCGGTGAGACAGCTGAAGTCCTTGGGGAAATGGATATCGAACTTCAACTGGGACGAATTAAATTACACCACACAGTGTTAGTCGCCGACATCGAAGACGAATTTATTTTGGGGATGGATCTTATCGGTCAACATGGATTCTCTTTTGACAACAAGCTTAATCTTCTGAAGTTTTGCACCGAAGAGTTCATCCTTAACAAAACAGACGATGGCACACCGACTAAAGTAGTGGCGGCATGTACTGTCAGAATAAGCGGAAATACCGAGCAGATAAATTTTGGGAAATTGGAGACGGATTTTGGAGGCTGCATTGGACTTATCCAACACCACGATTTGCCTTGCAAACACCTCGTAGGCAAAGCACTAGTCAAAACCGACGGCGAAATACCGATAAGGATAGCAAATATATCATCCAATTCCATCAAAATCAATAAAGGAGATGTAATAGCCACTTGCGAGCCGGTGCAGTGGGTAACCAGTTGCGAAACGCAGACAGAAGTAACACCCTCAACATCACCTAAGGAAGTCATAGAACATTTCCAGAAGTCGTGGCAACATCTGTCTTCCGAAGAACTGAAGAGAGCTACACAATTTATCAAAGAGCGGAGCACAGCCTTTGAAAGGAAAAATGGCAATACTGGAAGAACGAACATCATAAAACATAAAATCGACACTGGGAGTGCTCACCCCATACGGCAGCATCCTCGGAGGTTACCAGTGACGAAGCAGCAAGAGGTTACCACACTAGTGGATAAAATGCTTGAAGATGGAATTATTGAAGAGTCATCAAGTCCATGGTCATCTCCTGTCTTAGTCACCAAGAAGGATGGGACTACCAGATTCTGCGTGGACTATAGTCACCAAGAAGGATGGGACTACCAGATTCTGCGTGGACTATAGAAGGCTCAATGACGTCACCAAGAAGGACAGCTATCCACTTCCCAGAATTGACGACACGTTGACAACACTAGCAGGTTCTCAGTGGTTCTCAACACTCGATCTAAAGAGCGGATACTGGCAAGTAGGCATTGACGAACAGGATAAGGAAAATACTGCCTTCTCTACCGGAAGTGGTTTATATCAGTTTAAAGTTATGCCCTTCGGACTATGCAATGCCCCCGCTACTTTTGAGCGTCTTATGGAAGTTGTTCTACGAGGCCTCACTTGGAAGACATGCCTGGTCTATCTTGATGATATAATGGTAATGGGAAAAACTTTCGAAGAGCACCTACAAAACCTGCATGAAGTTTTTACTAGGATCAAGAATGCTCAGCTCTTACTGAATTCAAAGAAATGTTTTCTCTTCCAACAACCCATACAGCACACCAAATCACGATTACGATGTGTTCGCATTGTGACGATGTATCTAGATGCAGACACAGGGTTGCACAATTCTACGATGTAAATGTGCTACGTTTACACATTTCAGGTACACACGTATGCACAAAGGTTAAACGTCCGCCTCACAATGTAGCCACAGTATACCATTTACATATACACAACTTAAATGATCCACAGTGTGTTATCAGCTGCACAGTGATTGTGTATTATGCTTAAACTCTGTTTACACATGGCATTTGTTCTTCTCAATTTGGACGTAAAGATACTATTCCGTGTATATGTAGCTCCGTCGCCCCATGCATACGCCCTGTCAAAGAAACCAATTTTTCATGAGCTACTCCAGGAAAATAAAAGCTTTGCCGCCTGACCTTTATTCGTTCTCAAAACAGGTATTTTAAAAAAATAATTAATATTATGGTTTTATGAGAACGAAAGAGCGGGCAGCGAAACTTTTATTTTCCTAAAGCATCTGTCTGAAGAAAAGTTCCTTTAAAGTTGTTCTTTTTTTCTTTCCACATAATATACAAAGAGCGGCTAAAATATAGAACAAATTCATTTAAAAATCAGGTATTGACTTTTTAGAAAAATGTTCGATCACGTCAATTATAATTTCTCTTCCGTTTTTTTTTGCATCAAAAATAAAATATACAGGGTGTTTCAAAAAAGTAGATTTGATGTCAATTTTTTTTTAAATAAAACACTATTTTTTAAAATCCGAAGCAATAGTGTTCCATTTAAAAATAAATTAAGTTTGATGTCAAATCTGATTTTTGACACAACCTGCATAATTTCATTTTAGAGCAAAAAAGCAGAACAAAAAATTAAAATGGACGTGTAGGAGCATTTTCCTAAAAAATCAATACCTGACTTTGAAACGAATTTGTTCCATATTTTAGCCGCTCACTTTATATAGTTACTACTACGGAACGCTATCAATTGGTGCAACAGAAAGCAGAAGTAGGAAAACACTAGAAAATTACAGAACTTTTACAAGAATATTAAAATGTATTGAAAATATTCAAATAACATAATAAAAATGCCAATATATCTTATGCTATACATTGCCAGCCTTTGTTGCAGCTCAGCAGCTCTCTTTTCAGTCATTCTTCGTTTTTTGAAACAAAAAAAATCCTCCAGTCGGTTGGTTGCTTGTCGTTTGTCGTAACCATTCGCAGACCGCCACGTCGTTTTGGAGCTCAAATTTGGCAAATTGGGTATTGGACAAGAGTCTTTCATAAAGTCACTGCAATAATACAAAAAAGTACCTATAAGCTGAGCACAAAAGGTCAATTGTTATGGTTGTAACTGTAAATACTCTGAATTCCAATTTAATAAAAGTAAATGTGCAGAACATTATACGCCGTGATACCCAATGACCTTTGATTGTGCATTTCCTACAGCATCCATATCCAGTGTGGCCTTTGAGCTATACGAGCTGGTGCCGGTGCATCGCAAATGTAAGCATCCATTACGATTTTATATTTGACATGCATCAAAGGGTGTTGAAAATTTTTGTATCAAAAATCAGTGTAGCGAGAATCGTTACTCGATTTCCATGACCGCCTAGGTTTTTTATAATAAGAAAGTGCATACCACCCCAGAACTTTACAAATGGTAAAATTACTACTACCTGCTACCACATGAGATACAAATGGCCAGCATGCTAACGCTCTGCGCTGGCATTGTTCCATCTCCCTCGAATGTAGAAACGACAACACACAACTGCAGAGTGTATATTATTACACTGTACTATTACTTTTACGTGGTGTATACACAAAATTTTACTTAAAGCTATAATCACCACACTAATGATTTAAACTTTGTCAGCATCCTGTACGAACGTTAGATTTCAAAATTCTAACGACCCAATTAACTTTACGTTATTATAGGTACATAAAAATGTTAGGTAGAAATCCAACAAATTACATTAAACCATTGTAAGCATCATGTAGGGACCTATACGGACGTTAAATTTCAATAACATTCCAATGATCCATCTGTACTTTGTATAAATATGTTAAGAATCTTAGGTGCATAGGGTTAATTTGGGTTATAAATATTATTAAAGATTGTAGCTCCAATATTAATGGTACCTAGGAGTAATAAAGTATTTATCAATTTTTACTATACCTTATAATCCGTTTCAAAGTGCACAGAGACACACACACTTCCGCGTCTTCCCAAATAATAAAACAAAAATGGCTGCTATATGATGTGGATGTACTACCCCACTTTTATAGAGGAAAGAGGATACACATGAGATACACATGCCCGGTATGCTCACGCTGACGCTTGCGCGCGCACTGTGCCGTGCTTCTGAATGGTGGAATGTAGATACGACAAGACACAACTAAAGAGTGTATATATAGTTTTTTGCATCATGTGTGTATATCGCACTTTTACGTGGTGTATGCAGTAGGTACAAATATTGCATAAAGCATCACACATACATATGACTTAAACCTTGTAGGCATCATTTACGGACGTCAAATTTCAACATTCTAATGATCCTTCTTTACGTTATATAAAAATGTTTAAAATCTTAAGTGCATACGGTATACAATTATTAAACATTATATCACATAATTCTATCAACAAAAACATAGGTGTATCTCATATGTGTACGTCAGTACTAGATCAACAATTAGTTTCATCATAACATATTTTGTTTCTCACGTGTATATCTTGTAGAGACGTAATTTAAATTGGACGTGCTATATGGGAAAAAGTTGAATTTCTCGGGCACGTCGTGTCATCAGAGGGAATCCAAACTGATCAACGAAAGATAACAGCAATCAAAGACTGGCCTCGTCCTCGCGACAAACACGAACTGCGGAGCTTCCTTGGATTATGTACTTATTATAGAAGATTTGTCGAAGGATTTGCAAATATAGCTGCACCTTTACATAAGCTCACTGAAGAACGAGCAAATTATAACTGGGATCATAACTGTGATTCTGCGTTCAGGAAATTAAAAGCGGCACTATGTTCTAGTCCAATATTGGGATATCCGGAACAAAAGGGTAAATTTGTATTGGACACAGACGCCAGCAACACCGGCATCGGAGCAGGTTTATCGCAAGTACAAGCAGGAGAAGAACGTGTTATCGAATACTACAGTCGAACACTTTTGAAACCTGAACGTAACTACTGTGTAACCCGAAAAGAGCTTTTGGCAATAGTACGGTCTGTTGAGCATTTTCATCAATATCTGTAAGGGCAAGAATTTTTGATAAGGACTGATCATGCAGCACTTAAATGGCTTTTGGATATGAAACTGCCTGAAGGTCAGGTAGCCAGATGGCTTGAAAAGTTACAACAATATAACTTTAAGGTTAAGCACAGGGCAGGGAGATTGCATAATAATGCAGATGCTTTATCCAGAAGGCCATGCGAGGATAATTGTAAGCATTGCCAAAGAATAGATCAACAAGAAGGAATTACTCCCATTAGGCAAACGAAATTTGAGATTGATCAGCAGTGGACCACAGAGCAACTTAAAAAGGATCAGCTTGAAGATAGTGAAATAGCACTATTGCTAACAGCTAAAGAAGAACATCAACCAAGACCAAGCTGGAGCGAGATATCAACTAAAGGACTTGCTTTTAAAACTCTGTGGGCTCAGTGGGACTCCCTGGTGGTGGAAAATGGACTTCTTAAACGAGCCTGGGAAAGCACCGATGGAAAAGTAGTGAAGACACAGTTAGTGGTACCAAGGAGGAAGATATCGGAAGTTCTGAAAGAAGTTCATAATGGAAAGTCTGGTGCTCATCTCGGAGTGAACAAAACGATTGACAAGATTCGCGACAGATTTTACTGGGTCAACTACTGCCAGGATGTGAAATCGTGGTGTCGGCAGTGCTCAACCTGTGCCGCAAGCCAAGGATCCAAAACAAGATCTAGGGGCAAAATGAAACAGTATAATGTGGGCCTACCGTTTGAACGTATCGCCATTGACGTAGCTGGCCCTTTTCCAGAAACAAATAATGGTAACAAGTACATTTCAGTAAATGGCCTGAAGTATTTGCGATCCCCAATCAAGAAGCTGTTCCCATAGCAGAGGTCCTTGTGAATAACTTATTCAGCAGATTTGGTGTTCCGTTAGAGTTGCACTCAGATCAAGGACGCAACTTCGAATCCAAGGTTTTTCAGAAAGTCTGTGATTTACTCAACATCCATAAAACACGGACTACCGCCTTACATCCACAGTCAGACGGCATGGTTGAGAGGTTTAACAAGACCATTGAAAAACATTTGTCAAAGATCGTAGATGAACATCAGAAGGATTGGGACCAACACATACCACTATTTTTAATGGCCTATAGATCAGCAGTCCATGACACGACAGGACTAACACCAGCCATAGTTTTATTTAGAAGAGAACTCCGTTTACCTTGAGACCTATTATTCGGAACGCCAGACAACTAGGATATGGAAATTCAAGACTACGCAGACTCCCTTAAGGAAAAGTTACTATACGTCCATGAATTAGTCAGAGAAAACACGGAGAAAGCCAGCGACCGAATGAAGACACGATATGATCTCAAAGCTAATTCTATGGGATTTCAGATGAACGATAAAGTCTGGTTATATAATCCACAAAGGAAGAAAGGAAGCTCTCCCAAGATAACGCCAGTATGGGAAGGACCCTATACAGTCATCAAAAGAATTAATGACGTTGTGTATAGAATTCAGCGTAGTCCCAGAAGCAAACTGAAAGTTGTTCACCTCGACAGACTGAAAGCATACCACGGACATGCAGTATCTGATCGGGACGATCATGTTTAAGAGGGAGGCAATGTCACGACTAACAACCATCCGAACGTTTTTGTGCTACCCTATATAACTAGCTGCCGCGCCGTGTCCCTCGCTTCTCTGTCCGTATGAATCATCGCCCGGCCGGCCGCGAAGTTTCAGGATCGCTGGACTGGAATTATCTCGATGGCCTCGTCGAGATCATATAGAGTGGCCTCGGAATACTTCCCGAATATTCGTGATAGATTTGAGATTATATATAAGCAGACCTAAGGCGAATGTTAGTCAGTTAGCTCAGTTAATCATTGAGTGTTGAATAGATATTTGTTGTAAAGTTATAAGAGTAGTTTAAAGTGTTAAATTGTATACAGTGGTAGTGAATAAAGAGAGTATTAGTTGAAAACAGTCAAGTTGTAATTTTATTAAGAACCCACGGGAAAAACGTAACAATATATAAAAAAAAACAGTAGATTGATTAAAAAAACAGTAGAATACAAATTTACTGATTTTTTTGGTACAGATGGGCCTTCTTTGCTGAATCATAATCCGAACTAAATAAAACAATAATATAAACTATAAATATTTATAGTTATTTATAGCATTAGAAAAAACATACCTGTTCATGATAAAGCTCAAGTAAAGCAGCATTTAATACCACTGGTTTAGTTTATATGCACACAGCACAACAAAACGTTAAATTAAAAAGAATGATGAAAATTACCATTTCAAAAAAATATCAAGCTGCGAAATCACCTGATTGCATCCATGCGCCAGATAGTAATTTATTACTAAGAGCACAGCAGATACAAAGTGGTAAAATGCCAATAATAACGTTTAAGCGATTCAAAGAACGAGCCGGGTATTTTAATTTTTCACCTGTTTTATTTAAGATGTTAAATGTTAGAATTGTAAGATTTCTGATTAATTTTTTAATTTGTTTTTGTAGTTTTAGGATGTTTAATCAAGTATTCTGTTTTTCTTTAAATAGTAGAATTAACTTTTAAGGACGTAGAACAGTAGCCAAAGGTCAAAAACAGTAGATATACTGCAAAAACAGTAGACCTGGCAATAGTGCTGGTTTAAATATTCATCTTCAATGGAGGAATTACTGGAATCACAAAACACAGGGGGAGGGAGGTTCTATTGATGAGTGTTATCCTACCAGTAGTTCTGTAGGCGAATACTTCACGAATGAACTTATTTGGATTTATAATCTGTAACTGGGATAATTACCTCTTGTTTCCAATCATTCAGATTATTTTCTTCCTCTTAAAAGAATTTAATACAAATGTTCATCTTTTCTTGTTTCCTGAAGGTGGGCATGGTGTTAAGCATTGAATACTTTACGTTATTTCCTCTTTTGATGCGCACATCAATCATGTAATAATATTTCTTTTGCAGGAAGGTTCCTCGTCATACCTACGTCGTTTATATCATATCCTCAGGTGCAGGGGGAATATATGGCGGGGTTTAGCTTATCGAGCGTTTGCTAAAACCATTCTTCAGTTTCATTTTGTAATCAGTACGAAGTACGATACATATAGGGTCACTACTTTGAACTTCCATTAGTCACTTTGATCGCTCGTTAAATTAATCAGTGTCATGAACGTGCCAATGTATGTATTGCATTAATAGAGGTATGAAATCCAAAACAGTAATTAATTTAGCAATGCCTAATCGTAGTAGTTCAAAAAAATGGCACATCCCTCTTGTGTTTAGAGCAAAGCTGATATAGTCAGGGCCCTTTGTTAACGATAAATTATTATTAATGAAAATATTAGAGGATATAGTTTAGCTTAAATATTAGCACCAATAACTCTAAACAATCATAATATGTATTAAAAAAGTTGTATGCCAAAAATCGTTATACTTTTTATTTAATTTGAAAATTATGGTTCCATGATTTATGTATATTTATTTTTATATAAATATTTTGCACAACATAATGTAATGAGCTAAAATTATTTGAAATAAACACACGCATATGACAAAAATCTTAAATGGCATTCGAGAAAATGTTAGAGAATTTAATATTATAAATAATGTACATGCACAGGAAGTGTACGTATAGTATTTCTAATACACCCTATTTAAAATGTCCATATAAATAAACAATAACTGTATTTATTGTTAAAATATACACTTCTGATAATGTTCGCATTTGTCAAATTTTTGTTTACACCTTGAATATAATTTAAATTTAATATTACGTTTCAATTGTATACTAATTATTATGCTAAACTGTAACAATACAATGGTACATATTGACTGTAACATTCGGGACATATGTAATTATCGCAATCTGTGTGAATCTTAAATCCTAAAATACACCTTCCCCCACGTTTTAAACATGTTTAAGATGCACTTATATTAGCTGCTGATCATGCAAATATAGATTTTCTTGGATCGCGACGAACATGTGTTGAAGCAGGCGGCCCTTCATCAGGATCATGATCCTCAACAAATCGGTACATTAAGAAAATAGCTGCACAGCTGCATATGCTGACACTAGCACCACCAATTGCGAGAGCCTAGAAGAAGTTAACTTAGGAACTATTTAGCCGAATTTTCTTCAAAGTAGCCACAGTACTAAAAAAACAGAAATATGTAATTCTTAAAAAAAAATTGTTTATTGTCTTAACTTTTCCGGCACAAAAAATTACCTTCGCAAGATGATTGATTGCTAATTTATGCTAAAAGAAATTGAATTTCCGATTAAGATTTTACATGCAACTGCATGCACAAAAAATCTAAATCATTCTTACCGCTGATAAATGTTGCACATCATTAGTTGCGTTGCAGATCTTCATTAAAAGAATCGAAGTAATGACTGTTAATAGTGACACCATAAAATTAAAACCAATATCCTATAAGAAAAAGTATATCGTTAAAAAAATCACGAAGTACAAAATTGGCATTAGCAATGACTAGAAATGTTTTTCTTTTATTCTTATATATTTATATTTTAATGTTTTTAGATGTCATATGAGTCAAACGACAGTAAAACAAAAACATTCAATAGACTATCGCAGTCGCATTTCATTCAAAAATTGAAGCTTCACAAGTTTCGTATTTTAAACCGTACAGTAAAACTAACAAAATGCATATAACCTTGAAGGCAGTGAACGCACAAACACATATCAACGATAAAAAAATATAATTTTGCTCTACGCTGACAAAAGCACTGACTATGGTTACCGATAACTCCGCTGCGCGCTGGGAGGATGTCGAGATCCTACTGGTTCTTTCTGTTTTCTGTGGTTCCAATCGAAAAAAACCAAAATATATATAAATAAAAAAAATATATACAAAATATTTCTAAGCATTGCTAAAGCCAATTTCCCAACTATAAATAGCCACACACCCAAACACTAGTTGAAAAAATTGCCTGTATAAGATATTTCACATGCTTAACTTGCAGACTTTAGCCAGAGACAACTAATATCGGCTTTAGCCGAATCCATATTGAGGCCCAAAACTAAAAAATTGTAACCAACAAACATAATTTTTCTTCGAAAGTTATGTATAGACGTCTATAACAAGACTGAAGCACTTTCCAAGGAAATGTACCTATAGCCTATAACATAACTAGAACTTATTATTATTATTATGGAAAGAATCCAATTTAATCCAGTAGAACTTTTATTACTGTCTGATCTCACTATAACACAGCTTCCCATATACCACACTTTACAAAGAACTCAAAAGCAGGTCGGCTGTTATACGTGGTTACCCTTGCAAAAGTGGTTGTTATTAAGAAATTGATGCCAATAAAGATATTTTATAAAAACTGCAGGCAAAACATGATACCTTAAACATAGACGATATGGTAAAATGAATTTCAGGAATATAGATCCGAGTACACTTTCTGAATAATGCAGGAAAACTAAGGACATGAAAAAGATATAATGAAAAAATCTTTCAATAGGTGAGAATCGATAAGAAAATAATAAACTGGAATTCACCAAACAAGAGGTTGAAATACGATTACACAGACGTTGAAGTCATGTGGAATGAACGCTACAGAATAAATTATAGGCCTTCTAATTGGTAGAATATATTAAAAATACCACAAGGTAGAAAAAAGTAACAACCGACGAGGGAATCAGTGATATATAACAAACCATATCATCAGACATGTATCCAAGGAGGAAATAGCATAGTTCAGATACGTATATAGAATGCCCTATTTAAATAAAGCCTTTGATGCCTGACGCTGACGCCGATCTTCAAACCGAAGAAGGCTTTTGGAATAAAAAGAAACACTGTAGTATCATCAGAGACAAGTATCATCCTACTGCGCGATAATCTTAGAAGAAAACGATGGGGTTCTCCCACAACTTTGTATTAAAAGGCATTGGGAAATTTGTTAAGGCTATCAGAAAATCGGTTTAAAGAATATTCTTCATGTTGTCCATTTCTTTGCATCTGTCCACGTTAACTAATCGCTTGTAAATACCAAACTCAAAGCTATACTTGTGAAAGAATTATTGAATTTATTTAGTATACGTACTGCATGTATCCATGAACCAGGATCTTTTACTGTTTTTCCACATGAAAAGATCAAAAAAAGAAATAACTGACCAACAAATCCAACAGAAACACTTGCCAGAGTAGAGTATGAAATACCCAACTTGTCACATTGTTGCTCTAATACGATCCACGATATTATGCTGCCTAACTGAAGACACTAAAAATTGAACAAAAATTATTAGAATATATAAGTATGTGTATACAATGTGGTAAAAAAATAAATAAATTATATAGCTAACCAGTAAATAATAATTATTTTCAAACACAAGTCTGTTTTAAGCATATAACATGGAGCTATTCGAAACTAAACTTACTTTCAATCGATGAGCGTTGAGGGAGACTTTCCCAAAGGAAGTCTTTTTGTTGGTAACTTATATATAAATATAGGCACTTACTATATATAAGAGTTAAATAACTGATTATTCTTATCAGTTTCGGTCATTCTAAATAATCTACAAGCTGTAGGGCTGAGAAATATTGGTATTGAATATGTTTAAGTATTGTGTATACAATTTCATGTTATTTAATAATTGCACGAAAATGTCCGACACTCGTAGGCAATTCACTAAACTTAAAGGGTGATTAAGACAAACAAAACACGCGTTGCCTCGAAGGTTAATTATGTAATGTCGAAATTAATGCATTTTAAAAATAATTTTCGAAGTTGAACCAAGTCAATTGTCATTGTAGATTTGTTTGCAGTGACTGAAGCTGATAATCATAATCGGATATTAAACACTTATTCTTATTACTACTTATTGAGCTTTTTTTGTCTCAGTACTCCTGAGCACAGGAATTTAAAATCTAAAGCCTCCCACTACTTTAAGTATCTTATCGCTGAATATTTGCAGTACACGGAATAAGATGGCAGAATTTTCCGTGTGTCTTAACGTTTGTTCAAACAGCCATGATATAATTTGCTTACCTGACCATCACCTCTCCCTGGAAGGAATATTGTTTTGGAAGGGTTTAGTTATCTCATGTTTCAATAGAATTAATTACATTGCGCCATTTTGGCTAAGGAAAACATGATGTGCTCAAAAGTTGAAAAGTATGAATGCATGCCTAAAACAAGAAAGGGACTTCGAGTTGGTATCTTCACCCGTAAAACCCTGCAACTTATATCTTTTGAATATTTATAGATCTCGTTTAGGTAATGTGAATGCATTCTTCGGAAAGCTTTTTAAGACCCTACATTCGCCACCTGAAAACTGAAAAGTGGTCCTAGTAGGAGTCTTAAACATAGACAGCAGTCAGAGCTCACGGGAGTTCAATAACTTAAACCTAGATTTTTGGCGTTTAACATGTTCACTCACTCGGGTAACAAAACATTGTGCAGCCGTAGTTGACTACTTCTGTTAGAACTTTTGAAAGAACGACGTACCCTTAAATATATTAATGATGCTCTTCTGGGCGTTATAGGTTTATCTAGGCCAGCTACAGCTGAAACGCAAATTTTAAAAGCCACGATATTTCAAATGTTAATATTAAAAAAAATCAACAAGTTAAATCTGATGCGTAAAACAGCGCTTTATCTTTCGAGGAAAAGTTTAGGCGTTTCATGGAAAATCATCAGTACTTTTTGTTTGACATTTCCCTACAAAAGAGTTAACAAAAAAATAATTTGTTTCTCTTATGTTGCAAAGGTCCCCAGCAACAGAAACTCTCTTGCATCGTCGAGAAATGCAAAACTATTTTAAGAACAATAATTAGAAGTGCAGCTTAAAATAAATTTTACTCTAAAGAAATTGTAAATTATCGAAATTATAAACCTACAACGATTATTAATAACATGGGCGTAAACAGGGGGGGGGGGGGGGACAGCCCCCCCCCCTGGGAATTTAACCGACTCATATTGCAACATATCATTCATGCCATGCCATTCAAGAGGGTGCCGAATCCATGCTTTTTTAAAGATTTTAATGACTTTTGGTTAAAAATTGGGAGTGGTACCCTCAAAATTTTCTGCCTTCGGCGGCCTAGCCTCGGCCAAGCGGGTTCCACTGCGGCCTTGTCTATCAAAATGTTTAGCGTTTGGCCCAACAAACCACTAAACATTAATCTTCCTGCGCAAGTCAAATAAATTATGCGGAATTAGCCTTCTCAATAGCTTCTACTTTAAGCCCGTTGCTTAGTGGCGTAACTACACCCCCGCCAGCCACCGCAAGGCCTATAAAGGAAAAGCTCTGTAATATAAGGGCGCCTAAGAGGCCCAAAAAAAAAATTGCAGGGGGCTCGAAATTTCTAGTTACGCCACTGCCGTTGCTCCAGAGGGAACAAACTAAACCAATTAAAAGCATTAAAGAAAATCACTGTTATCAGTCTTTTCGAAAGTGATGCAAACTTTGGCAAAGGTTCGTTTTACAGAATATTTAACTAAAAACCATATAATCATCCCTTCACAGTTTGGTTTTCGGAGCAAGTCAGCGTAAAAGAGGCAATATATCGGCTACTAGAACATATATATGCTAAAGTAATTGATAACTCGGTTACTGTGGCGGTTTATTGCGATCTTGCAAACTCTGAACTGAATCATCGGATTCCTGACAAAGTGCACTTTTATGGATGCGGGGGTGTTGCTTTAGACTGGTTTGCTTCATATCAGGGAGAAAGGCAGCAATGTGTGCGTGTGAGAGGTTTTGGCGGAATTGAGGGTTCATCTAGTTTTAAACACATTACGCATGGGGTACCCAGGGATCTGTATTGGGTCCTTTGATTACAATTCAATGTGTTGGTCCAGGCAGATATCTTGTAGGACATTATCAACAAGGACCTGATCAAAATAAAATGCTGGTTTCGCAAAAACAGGCTAGCTTCGAGTACATGATATGGTTTTCCCAAACATCCTTCTCTACAGAATGATCAATACATATTAAGAAGACAATGGTTCAGAGAGGTAGCGAATACAAGTTTTGACCAGAATCTGATATGGGACCTTCACATCAATAAGCTGGCAAAATGTGTGGCATCTGCTATTTTTGTAATTGGAGTAGTAGCACTTCAAATTAATAATCCAGCTATATCTAAGGAGGTATACATACCATGCCCTCTGATTAGGTCTTATTTTTTATGGATACCGTGCCGTCACAAAATTTAATATCTTGTTTCTTTCACAAAAAAAGGTCCAATGGTATATCGCGAGCAGACTACAGACACCACTTCAGGCCCCTACTTCGGTATTTTAGAATATATTTGTGTGACCTAATCCTGTTGTGAAACTTTTCATTATTACCGTGCCAAGGGGAGATGTCCACACTATCTTACCCTACGCGTTCTAGGCAAAAACTTCAATACCGCAGTCTCAGAGCACTTTGACAAGAAGTACAGTTTTTCACAGTGGGAAATTATTGATATTGTATAGGTAACGTGATCTCATTCGGCGCTCGAAACTTGAACAGATATAGACATAGATTTAACACTACCATAAAGAACATTTTCTTAAGGTCTTTGCAAATTATTCTTTTGTTGAATTTCTTGAGCAGCATTTACCATTAATGTGGCAATTTACCTATTAAAAATGTTCCTGTTGCTTAGTTTTGTGCATGCCTTGATTATGTAGTTTTTTTTAATTTGGATTTACTTATCGACCATGGTTTATTTTAGTGTAGTCCTAGATTTTGATTTATATATAGTATTATGATGCCTATGTATATCACGGCTTTGACTATCTTTATCAATAAAAAGGACTTTTTTGCGAAAGTCGTCTTTAACGCTCATCGATTGAAAGCAGATGCTTAGTCTCCATGTTAAATGCTTAAAAACAGCCTCCTACGAATCTAAATTAAAAATTATTTCAAATATATGACGTAAAAATATTGCATATTAAGAAAATCAGACAAAAGGCGTTTTCAACGCGCTAGTCCAATATTATTACAATCCGGGATTTGTTGGCACCAGCTGTACGAGTATATTGTCTTTGTAGATATTTACTAAACATCAGTTATTCTTGAGACTTGCAATATGTATTTTTCTTATCACAGTAATTTACATGTAAATATTTTGTTTAAGTTGTTTATAATTAGAAGTGCAATAAACCTAGTTATTCATTTTATTACTAAACATTGCAAAATATTAAAAATCTACGGTTTTTTTCTTATACGAATCTAAACTGACATATAATATTTTAACATAATACTTACTAAGCTAATCATTTTGATAATTCCAGTTTTAGTTTGAGGAAATTTACCCCGTTTTAATTTTTTCCTTACTACTTCGTCGTGAGTATCAAATACCGGAGAGATGTTTGTTAAAAACAATTGAGTTTTTCTTCTAGTAATAGCTGCTTCACTCATTGTACAAGTTTAATTTTAAATCTTAACACACAAACAGTCAATGTATATTTACTTGAATAGAATATTTTTGACATCTTTTGATAGATCACCGAAATCACTACAAACATAATCTCAAAATTAAACAATTGAATATTGAATCTTATCAAAGAATGTCAAAAATATCTTGAAAAACTGATGTAGTTGTAGATTAGGCAAAATAAATCTGTTAGGTTATCCGCAAATATTGTTCTTTTATCATATAATGAAGAAAATCAAGATGACACTGCAGATAAACTAGTTGGTGATATAATTCAAATAGCTATATTTGACTACGGAGAAAATGATACTCGCAGGTGAAAGTCGCGCTTACAAAACGCGGATATTCCCTAAAAAAAATTATTCCTTTCAGGTAGTTCGCCGGATTAGCAGGCGTTACCTTAACACATTTCTAAAGGCATTAATATTGTTGTTTAAAAATGAAGGCAAGAACATATTTTCGGTCACTTGTCCACTTGTAAAGCCAACCTGACTGATACTGTCGACCAGTATTCCGCTCGTCAATCTAATTAAAACATTATTTTATTTCCTTGTACTCTGGAAAATTCTGGGATGGGAACACACTGTCCAAAGTTCGGGGAGTGTGTTACACTTTTCAGTGGTGTACAATATCAGAGAGTTTGTTATGTTACCTATCTACTTAACGGTCTTTAACGTAACGTGCCTTACACGTTAAATTCATCTAGTGACAAATATAGAAATTATTGTTTCCAGGCTTAATCAATACTTACATCTAAAAACAATTTCCGATATTATAAAGCACTATTTGCATCTGCGTCGACGGTCCCTGGAAAAGCAAACCATATGATAGATGGGATTGTGTATGATCGTGACACGATAAGAGGTGTATGTCAGGCAATGAGAGACTCCAAAGGCACAATAATATCCTGATATAGTACTCCACCCCTAAATTTCTTATAATACTTTACAGCTAATTTATATACAAATTAGCGTATGAATTCCCGGTTCACTTGAAGTACAAAGAGCATAAAAGTGTAGGTGCTATGAATGCCTTTTAACCCTAATTAGTTGGCCAAAGTTTGGCATATTTCTCGAAATTGCATAAAATAAGTTTCGTTCTTTATTAAGTTTTAGCCCGAAGTAACAATATAGACAAACTGACTAACACGTTTACACACAAAATGAAGATCCAATTTTAATTATAAATAACAAGTCCCCTAGGGTTGAACTCTCGGATACACCAACGCTATCATTGCAGTGATATATGTAGTTTTATAAAATTTATTTGAACATTAAATATATCCACAAAATCCCTAAGATTCTGGAAGTTGATTATGCATATGCGCTGATTTAAATCTTGTGGATATTCCACCAGAAACACACATACATCCACTGGCAGTTGATGCTAAATGTCGGTAGTCGGTACAATTTTAGTTTACGTTTATTTACAAAGCCTTTTCATACCTTATTTAGAAAATTGATATATTAGAACCTACACGGTAAATGAAAAAAATGACAAGTATGTACACAAATACAATATTGTAAAACTGATCAAAACAACAGAGAAAGTCTGAAAGAAAAAATGTCTCTAGGCTTTTTCGCAACAACAGTCAATACATATTGGCTGTAAGTACCTACTTACATGCAGATTTAGTTAAAACTATATAATATATGAAGACTATATTGTATTCTTGAATAATGATTGATAATATATAAAAAAATTACTTATTTCTTTGTCGATTTACATTTAAGAATACGGCCGCAAGACCTTGAGTATGACGGAAAGCATGGATCAAGCCATTAAAACCATTAAGTTTGCGCCTACGTCAAACTTACTAAAAGTTCAACCATCATATTAACATAAATTATAAGCATTTCATTTAGATAGGATAGGTAATTGTCTAAATAAATAAATATGTAAGGCAATAATCCTATTATTATTAAAATGCAAGTCAATTAAATAAAAAAATATATATGTATATATAAATCATAAGTATAATTTTATTAGGAATGTACATGTCACAATAAACATAAAGGTAAAAATATAATACTATCTTTTCATACAAAATTTGATTATGTGTCGTCATTAACACATTCCTTGTCAAATGATGAGATATCTTTAGTTCTATTAATTCTTTTGTACTCTTTGTGTTTTTCTTGTACCCCACAAAAGTGTGCAAGTAAAGGTTGGAAATCTATGGACGATTGGGTTTTTCTCTTATCAGTTACTCTGAAAAGAAATATTAGTTAACTTCCTACTTTATTTATCAATTTTTAGTTATATCACATTTTATTTGCTATATTTTTACTGGGGTAAAAAGTAATTTAACTCTCTACCTTAGAAAAAGTGGCAGATAAATAGTATCCTACATTGAATTTTGTAATATGGTCGTCATTCATTGTTTTACTCTTAAAATTAAGTATAGAAGGCTAAAAGTTAAAAATTAAATGAAAACTAAAATAAAGATCGAAATGTTCTGAGTACATTTGGTTTTAATCTGGAATGGAGTACCCTTATACGATGGATATTCGCAATAGGCAAACTATTTTTACGTCGATAAATTATCCGTATATCAAATCTTGAGTTGTAGTTTCTATTGAGCCTCAATAAATAGCCACCAGAGGAAACAAACAGAGAAAAATACCAACATTGCCTTTATTTTATGCAAAATTCTTTTTATTTTGAAAAATTTTAAAATATTTTTTTCTGACCTCAAAAATATATAAATTAGTGGTATTTCGAACAGTCATTTTAAAGATAATTAAAAATTTGAATTTTATTATTACACATAGATATGGGAAGCTACAGTGATTGTATAAATATTATGTATAATATTTAAACATTAACTATTTGAAAGATCTCTAAACCAAATACCGACAACCTATATATTTCTTAAGCCCACAAATCAAATCAAATCAAATCAAAAATCGCTTTATTACCACGAGAATAATATCCAATGATAAAGCTTCCGTAATAACTGATATTCAATGTATAAAATCTAATATCCAAACAAACATAGTCAAAGGTAAAATATAACTATATATAAAGAACCAGTGCACAAATAAGGAAGGGTACTAAAGCAAGACAACCATAATTATACACCAAAATATACTAAACAGAAAAATAGAAAACCTACAAGGCATCCTCAAAAAATTCACTTAGGATGTAATATGCCTTTTGCAATAAAATTTTCTTTATCAAATTTTTGAATGTCCTCTCATTTGGGGCATCCCTAGCCGCTTGAGGCAGGTAATTATATGTTTTTTTACCTTCATAGATGTGAGAGTTCTCAGTCAGTGTGAATTTTGGGATAGGTAGGGACAATTGATTATTATATTTAGTTTCATATTTATGTATTGATATGATGCCCCTAAAACGTTTATAAATAAGAAGAGCTGTCTCCATTATTAACAAACATGGCAGTGTTAAAATGTTTTGTTCAATGAACAGTGGTCTACAGTGAGCTCTGGAATTGGCCTTACAGATATAGCCAATGGCCCGCTTCTGGAGCACAAACACAGAATTAAACAAAGTCAGGCTACAGAACCCCCAAAACTGTATGCCATACCTCAAATGGGATTCAATAAGACAAGAGTAGACAATTCTTGCCATGATACTACCCAGCTCATTCGAAACAATTCGCAAAGCATAACAGCCAGAAGCTACCTTCGAACTCAGACTATGTTCACTGAATTTCAGTTTATTGTCTATTAGACCGGGAGGTGGCGAACAAAGTTGGTCAACAAGTCGTTACAAAAGGTTCATTATATTTTAATATTAGGGTGATATCCAGAGTACCTATATCAGAACCTCTGCCGGCTCTAGTTGGTCACTTAAACTTAGGGGAGGGGGTTAAAATTTATCCAAAAGT